>LIEC01006485.1:0-20661 GCA_001925005.1 Drosera capensis
TATATTTTTTAGGGTTTTCTTAATTTTAGGAGTTTTCTTAATCCTCTCTTTAACCTAAGACCTTAAGGTTGTGCTTGTAAGTTTGAAGAGGACGGGAGAGAAAGCAAGGGGAGAAAAATTGAGGACAAGAAAAACGCATAAATATATATATATATATCATATTATAATAACTTTTTTCAATTTGATGAGAAAATTTTCTTTCTATTTTTTAATTCTTATTCAGAAAATTATCAAAAATTATAATTTTTCAAAAACAATCCTAAAAAAATGCATGCGGAATTTTATTTACTAAAAATTACAATCTAATAGTCCCTTCTTCATTTCCTCTTCCACTCTCCACCTTCACCGCTGTCATCACTCCGCCGCTGCCAACCACCAGAACCAACCCTAAATGATCCTCATCGTCGAAAATCACCAATGAGTCATCTCCATATCAAACAATCCAAACAAATATAAAATCAAATCGAAATCAAAACAATTGAATCGGCCATCGAGCAAGACTCTCTGTCCCTCGCCTCTACATCGATAACGTAGCGAAACTTCTCCATCAATCCTCGGATATCCTCTACAGTGAAGGAGCAAGGGATGTTGAATTCGATAACTCCGGTGTACGAAAGTTCAATAGTAATAATGGTGGAGAGGATGGGAGAAGACGGCAGTGATGGAGGTGGAGGAGGAGATTAGGTAGAAATGTGATGATTATGTTGGAAGTGGTGATGATGGTGATGGAGAATAAAAGGAGACGGTGCGATGTTTGCGTTGGTAGCATTTTTGGGGGTGTCGGTGGAGTATTTTTTTTAACTATGGCTTTATTTTTTTCTTAAAATGTTATGTTTTATTTTGTTCAAATATTATGTTTGATTTTTATTCAGATGTTATAATTCATTTTATTCAATTGTTCTGAAATAAAGCAATGCATATCCAAACATAAGTATTATTTTTTCCCTTCAGACGTTCTGTTTTTTTTCTACAGATGCTCTGTTTTTTCTTTCTCAGGAACTCTGTTTTTTTCACTTCAAACATTTTGTTTTGTTTTGAATTGACGCTTTGTTCGGGATTCCGATGAGATGGTCGGATTCCGATAAGATGACCCGATTTCAACACACCTCCGAGAAATAATGGTGATATGAAAGTTGGAGTGAATATGGGGATAGATATATGATGAAAAAAACGTAGGATTTAAATATGTTATTTCAAATTTTATAAGATTTGAAAATTATATTTATTTATATTATTTTTTGTTATTATTTTTATACATATATAATTTTATATAAATTATTTTTTCTTTTTCTTCTCAAACCCTTCATATATTTTTTTATTATCAAAAATCTCACCGATACAACAAATTTATCAAAACCTTTTCTCTCCCCCTCTTTTTCTTTCCTATTTTAATGTTACGAACATAGCCTGAAGAATTGCTCTATCTTGGGAAAAATGGCAGCATTTCTCCATCTTTTATCCTCCACAGTGCATCTTCATCTCTCCTCCTCACAACGCATCATACATCCCAATTCACATTCGCCCATTTTCTCATCAACCCAACACTTGATTTCATGCCATGGCAAGTCGAAGCTCATCTCATCATCTCCCATCCACTGCAATTCCTCCAAGAATGAAAGCAACCACCACCACTCTTTCCTTGAGGTGGTTCTCATGTTAGGGTCGTTTGATTTTTATTATTAGGGGGGTTTCTGCGTTAAAATATGGAGCATAGTCTTGTGGGTATTTATATTTTGAAATCAATTTATTTATCTGCACTTGGTATGTGATGAACAGTTCACTCGGGCACGTTGGTGTGTGTAGGAATGTTAAAGATAATAATAATATGTTTATGGTTTTCTATCATCCGTATTTATGCTTGTGGTAGCGTTGATTCATCAATATTATATCAGGATATTGAGGTTTCTGCTCTTTCCCCCCTTTTGTTAGGGTTTCTCTGCTTTGGAACCAGATATTCCATGGGAGGACGATAACTTGTGGAGCACCATGGCTCTCTATTTGTTCAGTATTCATGTGCCTTTGAGTTTCGGTGGATTGTCTGTCGTTGCTCAGGTGTTGCATCGGCATGATCTCGAACCGGGAACTAAGGTGAGAAAGTATGATGGTTAATGAAGAATATGGAACATGAACGTTTTTATGTGATATGTGATCTACGGTTCGGTGTGCGGTTTAGCATAATCACATACTGGTGGACTTATAGGGTGCTTGACTCTTGACGGGACATGTTTAGGGACTAAGCATTGTTGTGGCTTCGATTTTTGCACAATTCGCCAAATAAGATGATGCTAGAATGTGAGATGTGCTCTGATTTCTTTTTAAGTTACATTAGATTTTCGTGCTTGCTGTAACATGATGGACCCTCCTCAGGGCTGGAATCCCGTTGGGTTTTGTTTGGAATATATAGTGTTCTTTGGTGTAGCTGAATTAGTAGGATAGCAAGTGTGCAACTAGCTGCCTAGTCATTTAGGAGTTCTGTTGGTTCATGTTGTGCATTTGTTTCTGATTATCTGATTATACGGACTGCTGTGAAATCTATTTACGTTTACATTGTGTTGCTCTGGTAAGAAGGAACCAGAGGCTTTCAGCAGCTCGGAATTATGACTTTATATATGGGAAAGGTTTGCTTCTTACAGAGAGTATTGACCATTACCTCTTACATCGTTGTTCAAGATCACAGGAGTTCACTCATTTTCTAACGTGTCTTTAATTTTCTTCAGTGCAGGCGATATCAGTTCTTGTGATACAGACTCTTGAGCTTTTCGCTGCTATACTTCTTCTAAGGTTCACTGCCAAACCACATTACAAGCTTACCAGTTTCTTCAAAGCTAAGAACTTTACAAACAAGAGAAACTGGTTGTTTGGTGCTATTCTAGGTTTCATCTTTCTCATCTCAGTCGTTTTCCTCACTTCATACCTTGCTGACCTTCTCACAGGGAAAAAGGTTAGTTCAATGGCCTGATACTTGTACTCGTGTGAATGAGTAAAACTAGTGATCATCCTTTAATGGTCACATCCTTTTGAGTTTATCCTCCTGCAACTGGATTGCAGGCAGTAAATAGTCCTGCGTTGAAGGAAATTTTAGTCGGTGGAAATGCGTCGAGGACGGCCTGTGTTCTTGTCTACTGCATTGTCACCCCTCTCTTGGAGGAAATCATGTATAGGGGATTCCTGTTAACATCTCTTGCATCCAAAGTGAAATGGCGTGGAGCGATGCTAATCAGCTCCGCCATTTTCAGCGCGGCACACCTGTCCGGTGAGAATTTCGTGCAATTGTTCACAGTTGGGGTTATTCTTGGTTGCTGCTATTGTTGGACTGGTGACCTAAGATCTTCTGTCGTCTTGCATTCTGTATATAACGGTTTCATCTTGTTCGTTACGTATTTGTCTTAACTTGTTGAGGTGGATAGATATTCTATTTCATGGATGCTGCGCAAGGTTTACTCCTACATTAGTCAGAAAGTTTTCTTTAAGATTTACCTCAGTCGGTTCAGATCTTCTCCCTCTGAGAAATGATACGATCGACGTCACTTATTATGCTTATAGTGAACTCCGAAATTCAGAAGACCGTGAAACGGATGAGGAGGATCACAAGTATGGCTGTGCACCTGGTACCAAGGAAACGTTTGATGGTCATTCCAAGTCCCGCTTCTGTCTTTAAAGGGAAGCCAGGTGCTCTATGAGAATGTTAATGTCAGTGGAAGAAGTGAGATAGTAATCCAAGAAAAGGCCTTGCTGGTAAGATTTCCACCGCGGGACTTTGATTGGTTTTTAACAGGCTTCTACAGGATGCGATGCAAAGATGATGGGCTACGACTTAACGTAGCAGAACTCATTCGAGCTGTGCCGCCTGTGTTCATTTCATACGGAGTATTCGTAGTAGTCGAAAGCTAATGCCGGCACCGGAATAACATCATTTACACTGCAATTGCATTAACATCATATACTTCTGCATTTAGAAAAGAATGATCATATACTTTGCTATCGTACTTACATCATATGTACCTTACAATGACTTATATCTATACTTCTCGAGCTAAAAGAATTGACGAATGATTAGCTATCTTCGCAACAACAAGTTCTTTACACGAGAATCAATATTCTTGCCAGAGAAGTCGGCCTTCGACAACCAGAAGTGAGTGCAAAACCCGAAACAGCACTGAACTTGACATGTCTTGAGCACATAACAAGCAGGGCAACTCATCCCTCTTCCTTGAACCACCAACCCCCACAGCCTCGTTGTCGTCGAACCGTTCCCACATTTGTCATCATCGTCATTGCCGTCCACTGACCAGTCCTCTCGATCATTGGCCCCTAGTTCACTGACCAAGACGACGCCGCTAGGAGTAGAGTTATCGTCCTTCCACCTACTCGTTATGATCGGCCAGGTAGCTGGGGAAGCTTCCTCGAACACTAATCTGATTGAAGACGTTGACAATGCCAACGATGTGGAGTGGCTGCCATCAATCTCTTCTTGAGGGTAGATGTGCACCAGGAAAGGCGAGTTTCGAATGTTCTTAACAATCTGCAAATGCACAAGCATTAAAGTAAAATAGCTACTTCATGATCAACAAAACTTATGAAACAATCATACACATTCGTTACTATCAAACACAAAGAGCAATGTTGACACGGGAAACATCTCGTTCACTTGCCAAGACACCAGCCTAATCAGTATCAAACAGTTTTGTTGACGAGATCAATAAACAAATCATTCCAAATAAACCCTAAAATAAACAATTCTATCAATCATTTAATCCTATCAAAATCCTCAAATCACCAAAACTTAATACATTAGGGTTCACAATCTTCAATCAATCAACGAAACATAGCAAACAAACCATGAAATAAATATCTTATCAATCATTCACTCATATCAAGTTCTTCAAATCACCAAAATATCAAGTTCTTCAAATCACCAAAACTCAATACAGTAGGGTTCATAATCATCTATCAATCAACAATTCAAATCCAAATTCATCAATCATCATCATCTCCTCTCACCTCAGACGCCGAATCACGAATCCACCCATCCAACTCATTCGCCGTCGTCGGCTTCCTCGACTTGTCGGAGTCAATTTCCGGCAACGGCCGCACCACACCGCTCCTCAAGGCGGCGGCGCAACACTCGATCCTCCGATGACCCCTCCCCTCCCTCGATCGCATACTCACCGACGAAGGACAAATCCTCCGGCACCGGCCGCCGGCGATTCCCGATCGGGGACAGATTCCTGCGAAACAAGTCGACGATGACGAAGTCGAAGCAACAGCCATGATTGATAGAATCAAAGCAAATCGAATATTAATCAATGTGTTGAATTGTTGATCAGAGTATCGATTTGGTGGCTGTTTTATTTATAGGGAAGCGTGCGCGAGGAGGCGACGAGGTGGCCGGCGCCGGCCACGTTCCGGCGTACGATTGACTCGTGGTTTGCGAGGGAATCAGGTGGTGTTGTGGATGCCACGTCGGATGAAGGATTCCACGTCGGTTTGTTTTACACGGTGGATGGGGCGGGGGTGACGTGGCGGGGGATGCGTGTTGTTTGTGATCCTGATGCGTCACGCTATGTGTGAGTTTTTTTCTCTGTCTTTTGTGATTGGGTTGATACTTACCAGATATTGCGAAAAATAGGCGTGGTGATGTGATTTTCGTTACAATTTGATTAAGATAAGATTTTAATTTTTTATTTTTTAGTTCCAGTTTCAAGGTGAAATTGATGTTATTTCCTTTGTTCGTTATTATTGCATGATGAAGTATTAATATTTATACAGGATGTTATGGGACAAATATTTTATTTATTAAAATCGTGAAATATTAATAATAACTCGTGCTAATAACAATTAAAGGACATATGGTTATATTTTCACGTGATATTCTGTTTTGTTCGAAGAAGCAACGTGTAAATACACGAAACAACAATTCCACGTTATCTCCATTCGTAATGTTCAACGCAAAGCAAAGGGGGAAAAAGAGGTGGGCCCATTGAAAGTCAAATTCAACCCACCACATTTTACCCGGTGGTCATCACTTGAGAGTTGACCATGGTCTCTCTTGGTGGGCTTTTGACCCAATCCTCTGCTGCCCCTAATGGGCCTGGCCCAATTTAATGAATTAAGTATTGCATTCATGAGAATCCTTGTTTTGTAATCTGAGACTAGATTCTGTGTTAAGATTCCTGTGCATTTAGTTCGATAGAGTTGTTAGCTTAATGATATGTCGTTCTTTCTTTAAGCATGAGATCAAAAATTTGACATCTAAGGACAACGGAAACCATCTTTATGTTCCTAAAAATAGAGTTGAGGACAGAGAAATAATGTTTGCGTATATCGTTCTTTCATATAATGATGCTTCCACTATATCCTATATTTGACGGGATTATATGTGATATGTTTTTTTTTTTCTTTCTTCTTATTCCGTGTGCATTTAACACAGAATCCTATCAATTATGTTTTCAAGTCTAGTTAAATGGCAACAGAGTAGTGCCTAGGCACTTATCATACCTCTAATGGGTATTTGACTTAACCTTTTCATAGCTGACACTTAGCTTTCATGCATTGACCTCTTGTGTTAATGATGTTGGGCCCTTTTAATGGGATTTAGCCCGCGAGATAGTGGGAGTTTTATGCTACCAACAAATATAATCCTTTTTCAATGACAATTATGAAGAGTTGAAGAGAAATGCGTCTGTATTTTTCCACCCGTTCCTGAAAAATGATCATGTTGATTGATATAGTCTTGACTGTCTAGTTTATCTAAAATAAGTATTACGAGCAGAGCATAGGAGATTGATGTGTATCCGCAAGCTTAATTAGCAGGAGCAAGCTGAGTTGAGTTGTGTTGTACGTACCAGCCTCGCGGAGCTGGTCCAAGGGTGCCATCAGGGACATCAACAAGTTAGTTTCTTCAACACCGACGGATGTATATTCTGTGCCGAGATCAGAAATGGCGACAGCCACAATGTGACCAAAGAGGAAACTATTGGAAATGCAACAGGAGCCATGACAATATTAGGAATTACTCCAACGGTTCTCCCTCTGTCTTTTCCATTCCAGCTTAATGCTGAAAATAGCTAAGAAAATAAAGCCTATAGAAAGAGATCAAAAGATTTTCTAGGACTTTCAATTCAATAGCTTTCACGGAGGAGACGTAACGAACAGGGATTCACAATGAAGCTAATTCTTGGTTTAGCCATCGTCTTCCTGGTAACGGTCGTGGCATCTTCAGAAGAAGAAAAAGGACGAGTCCATACATTGTCAACAGATTTCATCTCTGGTGCCTTTCTCTTAATCCCTTTGTGCTTCGAATGCCAAAGGCATTACACAAATTTGAATGCTTTTCAGAATTATCACAAATTTGTGTACGTAGTGATCGAATCTAAGCTTATTTACCAAATATCAATGGCAGAGGACGCAATAAAACTGGAAGAATGGGTGACAGAAGCACATGTCAACGAGACGACAAGGCGTCAAGCAATGGAAGACTTTGACCTTGAAAGTATATATCTAGTTAACCTTAGCTATTTGATCATAAAATAAACTAAACTTTCAAATAGATATTATTCCTTGTACTAATCTTTTCTTGCGCGTGCAGTATGCCCTCTCGACATGGGTAAGTTGAGGTACAGAGGCGTGGTCAAGCAATGCAACAGGAACTGGGCATCAAAGGAGTGCTGCAAGGAATTCTTACGGCTAACATGCCCCTATGGGAAACTAGTTAACGACGAACGGTTAACGTGTATGATTGATGTGTGGTGCAACGTGAAGGCACGAATGTATGTACCAACAGGCGGCTTGCACTTGTGCGAATGTTTTGCTGGGCACCCCTTGGGCATATCCTGCAAACTTGCGGCTTAACTGATGATAAGAGTTCTTGTTACATTGTAAAGTTTTGCATGACGATTTGATTCATATAAACAAAAATAGTCGTCAATGTAAAGGATCATCATTATATTATCCTCGTCGGAAAATCCTTTTGTGGGTTGGTCGCATGCGAATGATGCAATTGCAGGTTTCAATGCTACTTAAAAGAATCCTTCTATGAATCTATGACTGAAATTTCAGTAAAAGATGACTAATTCCTGCGCTCCTGAATTGTTAGATATGCGAATGTCACATTCTGGTACTTTTTAACTTCGGAACTGATACGAATTGGAAAAGCACAATAATTCAAGTAGTACTGTGTTTTACTCCTTACCATAAAACCAACTGATGCGGCCAAGGCTAGTAGTCTTCGCCAAGTACTACTACAATGTACAATGTGTTCACCAGCCAACAATCTCAGTAAATCATATTCCCTCGAACCTTACCTTACTACGTATCGAGATCAGAAAACATCGATGATGATATTCTAAGCATTTTACTCTGGTTCGTTCGACAATCATGATGATCAAAGTTTAGTAGCTGACGCAATTCTAACAACTTTTAGCCTCAAACCAAATTATTAATTGAACAAACATAACATCAAATCATAACTTATTACTACATACTCCTGGAGTAATCATAGACTCTACGATCCTGTAACTCGCTGGATGTATCCAATGCTACGTTAAGAACATTATGATAAAGCATGGATTTGGATCCACGTGTGTTGCTACAGGAAAATTACAAGTGTAGTTGGGGTTGTAGGCCGACGATTTATGTTTGTTTGATAATTTAAGGTTTATTTTTATTTTTTTAATTGAATTTTTTATGGGTTGTTTTGGATTAATATTTTTTTTAATATAATTATAATTTTTTTTAAAAGATCTTCTAAATGCAAAAAATAAAAAAATGTCCGCACAAACCGCACATAATAGTGCACACACAACAACGGAAAAGGATCACCTGCTGTCCTCAACAGAATAGCAAGTGTGCTCTTCATTGTTTTGGGGGCAAAATCTTGAGGGCCTTTTTTTTTTTTTTTTTTTTGAAATTTCAATTTTTTAGGAATCTTTTTCATAATTTCTTTATTTAAGGAGTTACTATTTTTATGGCTTAGGGTTTCATCTGTTATTTATTTTCTAGGTTTTATTTTTAAAGATTTAGGGCTTAGATTTTAAGGATTATGATTCTAGTTTAAGGTTTAGGATTTTAATTTTATGATTTAGGTTTTTTTAATAGGGTTTAGAGGTTTTTCTGTTTTTTTAATTTTTTTTGGGTTTTATTTTTGTTTTTATGTTTTTAGATATTTTTTTAAATTTGTTTGTGGCTTTTTATGAACCGTTGGATAAAATCCAACTACCCATATTCTCTATGACGAGGGACAACATGGAAGGCCGACAGCCGGCGATCCGCATCCCTCACCGATTAAGGATCCGTCACGTTAAAGCACAACAAGTGTTCAATCAATTTGTTCAAAAGGGTTTTTGCTACCGTTACCCATTTTTAGAGCTCTGACAACCTCAATAAAAATGACGCGGTTTCGCAATATTTGATAGCGGTTACCCATGAACTTATTACAATATCCTGAAACATCATCAGAGCTAACCCTAACCCGATCAATCTTCAATTGATCGGTCCAACGCTTTACAGATCCAATCTCAACAACAACAAAAAAACCCACAAAAAATTCTCAATTTTGATGTGAAATGGAGAAGAATGGAGCATTAGGGTTTGTGGTCTTGTTTGTTCTTGCTAGCTTTGGATCTGCTACATTCATTTCTGGTAACTTTGATTTCTGTTCACCATTGTTGATTTTGTGATTTTTTTTATACCCTTTTGGACTTTGACTTGGAAAGTGTGGGAATTTGATGATTGTGGATTGTGCAGATGCTGTGTTTGAGTCTCGTGGATTGACAGGGCGCAGTTTGCTTCAGGCTCGCCAGGGTAATCTTGTATTCTTCTTGTGTTCTTGTTGCTTTGTGGTTTTTTTGTGTTTGAACTCAAATGAGTTTGTTTCGCGCTGTCGATTGTGGTTTTATTGGCAATGGAATTTATGTGTTTTCTGTATCATGGATTGGTCCTTGAGCAAATTTGTCTAGATGGTTGTCGTCGAGCACATTGGTGTAATTCGGGGGATTTGAGTACCCCAGCTTCTAGCAAATCTGACCCTCTGATGAAAATATCGGGAAAGTGGATCCAATCTCGTACTCTCATTGTGTAGCATCAAGTCATCAGGAACTAAATCATAAGATCCAAGACTTATAATTTGATTTCTCAACGTGAGAAGACATCCATGGACCTTAATTTGAAGAATGGAGAGTCGGGTAAGGTCTTTGAAGCATTGCCACCTGCCTATGCTGATGTGAACTATTTAGGGCAATACAACAGTGTCTTGCATTTGCGCACTGGTTTGTGTATCGGTTTATCGTTCAGTTATTTTGAGATCTGAGATGTGGTTCATAGTTGTAGGGCAAGAAATGTAAGGACCTGATTTGGCCTTGATATATGATACTTCACGAAAGAAAGGGGTGAGAAGTCGTGGCTAGACTGTTGGATTTGGATTTGCAGATTTGGAGCTTAGCGGGACTGGTTGAGCGCAAAACATAGCTTTCTTTGCCAAAAAAACTACTGTAGTTTCGAATTGAAGCAGATGAGCAATAAGTAACAAATTCCCAGAGTTTCAAATCTCAAAGCTCCTCCTGTCATCTAATTTCTCCTTTGTAATCCTGTGCTAGTCATTCTCAGTTCTATTCATACACCCCCAATGGATGGAGTTGAACCTCGAGAAACTCAACCTATTGTCTTCTGACGACCTTGTGTTTAGCATAATCGGAAGAGCCTATCCTAATATGATTCACAACGGAAACTTCTAAATTATTTATTTCTCATATCTCCGTTGTGTCATTGTATGATAAGTGTGGTCGAATGTCCAAACTCATGGGCTTAGGAATAGGCCGAACTGACTCAAAAGCAGTGTAGAAATTAGAAATTCCTTTCATCTCTTGCATGAGTAAGGTGTGAAACCGTGTGTGCTCTTAGCAAGTTACCTGGTGTTTGGTGTGGTATTTTCTTGTCCATATGATAATCTCTACCTTTGCTGCTACACTTCTATCGCATATTGTTTTTTGCTGATATTCCATGTCATCTGTTCCGCAGGTTGTCCGGTGGACTTTGAGAATCAGAACTACACCATACTAACAAGCCAATGCAAAGGACCGCAGTACTCTGCTAAGCTCTGTTGCACAGCGTTTACGGAATTCGCTTGCCCTTTTGCGGCGGAGATAAATGACATGCAGAATGATTGTGCCACCACCATGTTCAGCTACATCAACCTCGTTGGCAAGTACCCGCCTGGCCTCTTTGCCAATGAATGCAAAGAGGGTAAGGACGGGTTAACCTGCTCACAGAACTCAACAGCAAACGGAGCGCCCAGTCCGAAATCGAGCAATGCTCCTGTAGCATACACGCTAGCAACACTGGTGGTGCTTTCGTCGTGTATACTGATACTTCGTTCATACTTTGAACGTGATATTCTGCGATTATCATGTCCATGTATTCAAATTACTATACGTCCTTTGATTCTGACCAGTCCAAAATCATGCTAAAGCAGTGTAACTCCTGTCAACACATACTGTGATTTAGTTTGAAATCATTGTTGTTGAAATGAACCTTTCCATTGATTTCTCTCTGAATTGATCCTCGGTGTCATCATCAAAATTGATCGGCCGTTACCTCATCTGTCCAACAGCTTATGAATGTTACGTTTGAATGTCCGATGTCCTGTGGCGCAATGATCTTATTGTTACGAACCAGTCGGCAAGGGCTTTCATTGAGTACTCCATGCATTTTGGATGTTACATACCAAGTTTCATATTCATTGCAAGTATATCATCATATGTTGCATTCTTGATCAGACACTTGCAGGATTTGGAGATCTTTGATGTTTGACCACATAAAGGAAGAACATGCACCAACCTAATCGCAACTTTGAAGATAGGGCCAACATCTATGAAAATGGCAACTCATGACCAGCGAATCTCGAATTGTGGATGTCGTATTTACTTCTTAAATTGCAGACATATAATCCAAAATTAATGGCGATCATGTTCTTTCTCTGGTACTTGATACCTCGAATCGGAAATATAAGATTCCAATGTGTCATGTGAAATGAAAATATCGACATAGGTTGGGACCATTAAATATTTATTCTATTCAAATTTTAATATTTACTTTTTGATTATTTTATTTAAATTATAAAATATTAAATTATCCTTATATTATATCAACTCATCCATTAAATTAAATATATATATAAATTATCGTAATGAACCAAACCAATAATCTTCATAATTTGAATTGAACGCTTCTAATATCATCTCGATATCCGTGGCTCTAAAGATTTTTGGTGTAATAAGTCTCTCAACCACGGAAAGTTCATTAATGGAGCCATCAAACTTGGACCAGTGATTTCTTTTGAACCACTATTCTTTTCTTGATAAGACTTGGTCATCGATTCAAAAGTCGTATATTTTTTAACATTAAGCAACCATGGAGATAGTTCATGATGTGCAGATCTCATTTGATTTCTTTCCTTTTACATTTCTCCGATGAAGATTTTAGTTGAATACTTGAATCAAATACAGAAACAATAATCCGGCTAAAAAATGGCCAGCAGACGACATGATAGTGCGCTGACAACCATGGAAGAAGCATATGCAATTCGCACAATAAACAAACACTAATTGAGGTTGTTCTATTGATTAATATCAATGATTGGAAACCATTACAATTGATCAAAACCCAAAGAAGGAAAAGAGTCATCTGTGAGCAGTTATGAGAGTCTCTATGAATCTCAATCCATCGAACCTCGGCGCAAACTTGTCCTGCGACGAAGAGTAATCTCGTTCCTCGCTCGAATCGTCATCCTATGCGCACCAATAACCCACATGTAACACAAATTATAATAAAAAACTTCATTAAACTTATTAAAGAAAACAAGCAAGAATTAATCTGTTGAGCTTCGTCCTCGGTGGGTCCTTTCCAAATTGAATTCAGAAACGGATGTTCATAAAAAAAAAAAGTTGTCGCGCTTGGACTAATGTTGTGTACGTACCTTATGAGATTGTTGATGCTTGGTGTTGAGGGACAAGGTGGAGGACGAAGATGACGATGAGGACGCCCTCACGGCGGTTGCTGAGACCGCAGCGACCGTCGTGGCAGCTACAATACCTGACTTCTTCATCGGTGAATATTTGTGATCAATGATGCCTAAGCGGTTTTGGTGCGACCGACGAATGGGCGAAGTGGCAACGAATTTATATATGTCAAGGGATAGAGTGACGTTGAACATTAGGATTTGTATCAAGCAACTTGGTGCTAAATGACCGTTTTGCCCTTGGCTTGGACATTTCGACTTATACATTGTTTTTGACAGTTCATTCATCAAAAGTATAGTAATTGCTACTTTTGAACGGTTGCGTGATTGCCGCATCGTTTTTTTTTTTTTTTTTTGACAGTAAAATGAAAGCTGTGTGCTTCATTTATTTATACTGCTTTATGAAAGTATGAAGTATCGATGGTGACAAAGCATTGAATATTCTAATCTATTTCTGAAAGATTTGCAACCAGCTATGCATTCAAGTCGAAATTTGAACTTAGCATCGGTGTCACGCCAAGTTATGAAATGATGACAAGTTATCCTGAACTCGTGGCGAAGTGTAATCACGGATTGAACTTGCCTGTTAACGGTGACCCACGTATCGCCACAAGTATGAACATATGTTTGACGAGCGGGGTATGGTAAAGAATTGCTCGACGATAACAAACCACTCATATTGACTCTCGTAATCAAAAGGGCATTTCCGTCATTTGGAGAGAACAGATAGAGAGCCATACACATGGATATTTGGCTCTTGGGACAATACTAACCATAGAACAGATACTGCGTTGGTATCACGCAAAAGGTTCCCATTCCTTTTAAACCACATGAATAGAGAAAAAGACAGGCAAATGAAACCAAAGAAAAGCATGCTGCTCCTCAGCCTATTGACATAATCCTTGGACAAAGTACAAGGATGCCGAGCCGTAGCCGCAAGACGAAAATCGAAAACATCATCTCGATATTATCGATATCGTCACGATCTTAAAAGTCCAACCTGGAGCAAAAGAACATCTAAGCATGAATAACTCTTGGGACTATTGCACAATACATATCAACTCAAAGTTCTAGAATCGATAGCGTATGCTTACACAAAACTAGTATTCCTACACAAATGTCTGACATTACTTACAAGAACGGCTGTCCAGCTCATTGAGCAGTCTGAGGCTGAAACCTCTCGAAATTTTTTTGCTCCGTTTCAGCAGAGTTGAGAGATTTAATCAGAATTCTGAGTTGTTCTTGGAAGTGTACTGTACCAGTTATGCCTTCTTCGTCATCCTTGCCCCTTTTCTGAGCATTATATTTGACATGAGCGCTCTTACGAGTGTGTAGCCAATATGGTCTGACGCATGACAAGATCCTCTTAACTGCTGAAAAATAGGGAACCAAAGGGACAGGGGACTGCTAAACACATGGTCAGGCATATCCACTAAAGCATTGCTGGTGGTATATCAAGAGCAAGCGTGGAGGAAGATGAAAACTCTTAAGCCTCCACGGTGTATGATACGTCGTAGTTATGAGAGAAAGGAATGAGGACATCTTCGTTGTACTGCTTGAATTCTACATCTCCCTGCGATACCACAGAAGCATTACTCAGGGTTCGGCTGAGTAAAAAAGAGATTTGCATTCAGGACGAAAACAGGAACTTGAAGCAGGTTGACTCACTTGGAAGCCAGTTCTCGGTGGTACAACCACTAATATACATGATCTGAGTGCTGTTCAATGACGAGATTGAACCTGAGTATCATGCATTATAAAACTCAAATCCATAACTGAAATCCGATTTCCTCTTTTGTAATTACCCCCGAGATTCATTTGATTCAAGTATTTTAACCATAATATTCTATGTACTAACGAACATGGTTCTATTTAATCTGATATCTGTCCCTGTTCTCTTATCTCTATAGTACATCCCCCAATATTCCTCAGGGGCTTCGGTCCTGTGCAAGACAGAAAAGAATGGCGGACAACAAATGGAATGAAATCTTGGTTCTTGTCAATACATCTAGCCAAAATCCTTCTCCTTCAAATGCTTCACCATTGCCACGGGAGAGGAAAAGGAGACTAAACATCGATGACAAAAGATGGTCGAGTGGTGAGGAACTTAGACGATGCTTTCAAAGAGGTGGTTGACCAGCACAAGGAAGAGAAAATATAATATTATGATGAGGTGTCGACAACGGAGATGAATACACGTCAAATGAGTTCAAGACGTTCCTGTGACAAAACAATATCCGCATAGAGTTGATTTGTCTAAACACCCCTTAGCTTACTGAAAGGAAGAATCGTCATCTAACCAACGAAAGAATCGTCATCTAACCGAGATCTGTAGAAACATGCTACATGATAAGAACGTGTCATCATGTTTTTGAACCGAATACATGAAGACGACCACTCATGTCATCAACAGATTAGCACAAACAAGGCTTTGGTTTTCTACATTGTTCGAGATGTTCTGGAATGAAGCCAGTGGTTAGTCACTTTCAAGTTTTCGGACGTGTGTACTATGTATTCATCCTTGACCATCTACAAAGAAAGTTCGACAAGAAGACGGCGCAATGCATCTTTGTATGATACGATGATAAGCGGAAGAGATGGAAGTGTGTTGACCCCAACACATGTAGATGCTATCTATCAAAAAATGTGGTGTTCGACGATGCATCATATTGGTGGAGCCTACAATCAGTCACTTTATCATATTCAAAAGTGTTCGAACAAATGCTACATGAAAAGTTAAACAAAGAGAAGGAACCTACTCTTGATCCAAAAGTTCCTCTAAAATCTGAAAGTTTTGAAGGAGAGTCATCTCCTAAATCTTCAAGCAATGGAAGCTCTTGACAAAACGAAGTCTACAAGATCAGAGAGAAGGATCGACCTATCCAACTTAAAGACGTAGAAGAAGAAGTTGACCAAGAAGGAAAGCAAACAAAAGGTCAACGAAAACATCATTATCCAACCAGAGAGCGAAAACCAAATCCCAAATACGCCAAGCAGTTCTTGTTGAAGATGATAAGACACAAGAGTAGGATTCCTATGAGGAGACAGCTCGTGGCAAGGAATGGAGACAAACCATGCAAGAAGAGATTGATGACTTGAATCAAAATGAGACTTAGGATTTAATTCCAAAGTCGAAGTCCGCACAACAGATCTTTTGCAATGGGTGTACAAAGTCAAAACCAGATGAGACAGTTCTATCGAGAGGTACAAAGCTCGACTTGTTGCTCGCGGATTCTCACAGAAGTATGGCTTGAATTATGATGAGACATTTAATCTAGTGGCTAAGATTACAACTATCCGAGTTCTCATAGCCTTATCGCTAGGAAGTCATGAAAGTTGTGACAGATGGGTGTCAAGAATGTTTTCTTACACGAAGAGCTTGATCGTGAGATCTACATAGAACAGGCGAAGGGGTTCGAGAGTAGAACCAATGCTTTGCACGTGTGCTGAAGAAGACACTTTACGGCTTAAAGTAAGTATCTAGTGCCTGATATGAGAAGATAGCTGAGTTTCTTATTCAAAACGGATACTCAGTTGCGACAATAGACTCAAACCTATTCATGAAGATTCAAGATGAGAAGATGATAATAGTTCTTATTTATGTGGATGATCTAAATATCACACGAGACCATGAGGAGGAGATCAGACTGACCAGGACAAACCTATCGATTCGATTCCAGATGAAAGAGTTTGAAGAGTTAAAGCATTTTTTTGGCATTGAAGTAGATCGAAACAAGAAAGATATGTTCTTCTGTCGGCAGTAGTACATCAAAGACCTTCTAGTGAAATATGAAATGCTTGATTGCAAATATATTTCAACAAAAGCGGAGACAAGTGCTAAGTTATGTTGAGTTGAAGGCAAAGATCTTGAAGATGAGACTATATAAAATAAATCTAATTTATAAATCCATATTTTTTTATAAATAACAATGAATTCAACCATTTATAAATCTCAATTTACATATGTAAAATAAATAATTTAAAAATTATGAAAGGGAAAATAATAACACTAAGAGAGGCGACAATTTGAGCGCACTCTTCTGTTCTACGTTGTTCTATCGTAAGCTTCTTACCCGTTCGTTAAAATTCGAGAAACCTCGTGCTATGCAGAATTGTACGGTTGCTTTTTGAGCGACCCAAGCTTATGCTGATGAGATGATCAGTACATTGAATTGCAATCGGAAGATGTGTTTCTTTGCCCACTCGGCGCGTTAGTCATGTTAGTTCTGGTCATTGTTGCAAATATTGCTGTTCTTCGTCTCCGACGTCGACTCTGCAGCATATGTCGTGGCCGCATTCTCGTATGATGGCCTCGCCGCCTCTGTCTCCGATGGAGGTCGTCCAGAGGGCGGCTGCCGGGTTTTCGAGGTTCGAGATGATGAGGGGTGTTGAGGGTGCTGTCAGAGGAATTACTTACAAGGAGATGTTGAATGAGCTGATGGGATCCATGGAGAATGTGAATCAGAATGATTGCGGTGCTGGTGTTTGAAATGGATTGTGGGTGGACGTGTACGGTGATGGGTTATGATGAAGGGATGATGCCGGGGAGGCAGCCTGGTGATATCGCCTTCGTCGACGACGACAACTCCTACGTCGAATAGAGGCGGTCTGCCGGAGGTTATAATTTGCTTTGATTCTTATCCTGCTACGTCTGCGAGCAGCAGCATCGTGTACAATTTGAATGGTGATACTGGCAGGGCCGCGAATGATGGTGGATCAGGTGCTCCTGATCTCGGTTGGGTTAATGATCTTCTGATGTAGGCGACGCTGGATTATGATGCTGGTGATTGGTGAACGTGATGATGATTATGATTGGTAATAATTGGGTTAATTCGTGTGCATAATGTTTGAAGGCATGCTCATAAGCCTGGTGATAATGCCGAAGCTGAAGGGGATGCAAGTATGTATCTCTGTTTTGATTATTTTGGGTAAATCGTATTTTCGAATTTAATTATATAATAGGCCGTATGTGGCTGCTGCTGTTTGTGACTAGTGTTCCAACATTTTGATTTGGTCTTTGGACCTTTGTTGTAAGCGACTTCTGATGATCATTTTGTCAACGAACTACTATTCGACTGATAATTGGACTGAATAACCCCTTTCTCTATTATATATTCTCAAATCTTCCAAACAAATCATTATGTTTAGGAGGAGGATAGGCTCGACTAAGCCCAAAAATTGTTCTACAGAAATCAGAACTATAAAAATGTTCTGATAATCGTAACCGTGACATCAAATAAGATCATATTATCATCGTTGGTGGATCAATCAACCAGATCTCTAGCTTAGATCCTTCTATCCTAGTTGGCATGTCCACGTGTCCAATCACGTGGCCGAGAGGTGTTACACCATGGACGGATGGCCTACATGCGAGGAGAGAAGGATAGTCAAGGGCGATGGGGGCCATGCGGGCCTCCAAGAACTCCAAAATTTCTTTTCTCACCGTGTGATAAAATTTCATGAGCCACAGGCGAGTTGTTGTTATCAAGTCGTCTGGGTTAGCGAGCAAAAGAGAAATAGATCGTGACTGCCATCATTAGGATCCAAATAGATTCGAAGACTGATTTCTTTGGCATCGTATTTACACAGAGTCCTTGTTTTCTACTGTTTCTCAAAACAATGTCCTGCATGTTGCTTTGTCACTTAAGAAACAGTTGTGCACGTTTGCTTTGTCACTGTATGAGGCAACGGTAAGGACGATATATAGTGAAATTTTGAGCAATTAGTCCTCTCTTCGATCCTGTTCCGTCTCAATTCCCACGAAACCCTTTTGATCTCTTAAATTTTCATGAAAGTTGATAAAAAAAGAATATTTTTTTAAAATAAAAAGTTATATTGTAACTGTTAAGAATATTATAACAAAATATGACTAAATTGATTTTTTATATTAAAAATTATAAAACAAAGGAAATATTACAAAACGAAGATAGTATTGTATACTTTTTTCGTTTCATAATATAAACACTTTGTCTATTTAATTCATCCTAAAATATTTAAGTCGTTTGAAGAGAACGACCAACACGAAATTCAAAATAGAACTCCCAAGTATAAAGTGTAAAGTTATGGCCATGAATACACAACACATACAGACTAAGCCTATAGCCATAGCGAGACAAATGCAACATCGATATGACATTAACACCCTATAAGCCCTAGATTAAGTCACAGTATATCATTTCACACAAATAAACACTTCTAAGGAAAGTAGAGGAGGGCGGGGTGCTAGTTGACCTATAGGCTGAGATGGGGCTAGGGATTCCCTTCACTTCAGGCTAGGGGATCCTGGTGGTTAAGGCCTCCTTTTCCATTAACAGCTCGGAGAAGGGAAGAAGGACGAGAAGACAAGAGAAAGGATTGCCCTATTCCACAGAATCCGGACTTTAGGGCGTCAAAGGCAATTCGCATGTCTGAATTATTGTGAAAAAAAAGGGGAAAGGGTGTAATCTAGGAAACAAAAATTTTAACAATGTCTGAATTATTGTACCGAACAACTCCCGGCTAACCTAAAAGAATGGAACAGTTTGGCAACTTAGACTTATAAATAGGAAGAGGAAAACAGGATACAAATCTGACTCTGAGGCATTTCATCTGTTCTTCTTCCTCTTCATCTCGTCTTTTTCAGGCCTACAGAAAAGAAAAGGAAGAAACTCTCAGACTCACAAGGGAGATGTACATATACATGAGATTTTAAAGGATTTAAATCATAAGAAGACGAATGAAGAATCCAGTACTAGTAGGTGACAAGGGTCAAGGATTGAAAAAAATTACGAGACGGGAGTCAAACTCAATTGTAGGATAGAGAGCAAAACGAGACAGGACTCCAAATCTCGTGCATAAGCGACTACAAAACACATCCTATTATGACTGCTGGAAGAATTCAATATTTGGATTTTCACCAATAATTCAGCAAGTTTTGAACTTTTGACAGGATTAAGCATGATAGGGGACAATGACTTACCAGTAAGGAAAATGAGAAGACAACATCGAAGGACATAGAATGGTGGTGGGCTAGATACCTAGTTCAAGAAAGAAAGAGTATCAGAAAACCTAGGAGAAAATATCTTAAAGCTTTGCTGGTATAGAAAATATTTAAATACTAAGCAAGAAATATCAGAAGATACAATTTGACTCACAAGGTTAGACAGCAATATTTGACATAGGAAATAACAGAAGTTGCGAATTGACAATGGAGGAAGAAGTTATACATTTCAAAGAATTAGACGCTAAAAAGACACCATCTTCAAATTAGAATTCACGTGTCTGCAAGAGCAGAGAAGATTAAAAAAAAAAAAAATACAATCTCGTTTGATTGCTGCCTTTGAAAACATCCCATGTAGTCATTTCGACGTTTGCTAGTCCATTTCATCAAGCTGTTCTAAACATGACGAATTGCTTAAACATATTTGAAATGATTTCTACATACTTGTGATTTACACAATCTGTTTCATCAAACGATATTGTTGTCCAGAACCTCAAAATAGCCGATGAATATGGGCACGTTCTTTGTAATCAACCCCCACTCCCTTCCTATACAGATAAATAGGTTCTCTAGGTTAAATTCCTCCTCTCCTGGGCGCAAAAATTACATTGGACAATGCTAATTCGACTAGCAATTGCTATTGAAACCCAAAAAAAAAAAAAAAAAAAAA
>LIEC01006487.1:0-71737 GCA_001925005.1 Drosera capensis
GGTTGCTAAGGAGTTTGGTGTGAAACTAGTCATGTTCCATGGCCGCGGTGGCACTGTGGGCAGAGGAGGCGGTCCCACTCACCTTGCTATACTATCTCAACCACCTGAGACTATCAACGGGTCTCTGCGTGTTACAGTTCAGGGCGAAGTCATCGAACAATCATTTGGAGAAGAACACTTGTGCTTTAGAACTCTACAGCGTTTCACAGCTGCCACTCTCGAGCATGGAATGCATCCACCTGTGGCTCCAAAACCAGAATATCGTGCTCTTTTGGATGAGATGGCGGTCATTGCCACTAAGGAATATCGTTCCATTGTTTTCAAAGAGCCTCGTTTCGTTGAATACTTCCGCTTGGTAAACTTCTACTGTTTGATAGGTTCATTGGTTGTTGACAAAATGATATATTCACTGGAACACTTACTCTCACCGTCGCGTGTGAGTGAGAGGATATCACCTGCGCTTGCGACATGAGCAATGTGGTAAATACTGAAGTGAACACTATCACAAGTTGATTCTGTTGTACTTATCATACTCGTTAATGTTAAATGCAGGCCACACCGGAGTTGGAGTATGGTAGGATGAACATTGGAAGCCGTCCTTCGAAGAGAAAACCTAGCGGGGGAATTGAATCGCTCCGTGCGATCCCATGGATCTTTGCTTGGACGCAAACTAGGTTCCACCTACCTGTCTGGCTTGGTTTCGGAGCAGCATTCAAGCATGTGGTTCAGAAGGATATGAAGAACCTCCGCTTGCTTCAGGAGATGTACAATGCTTGGCCATTCTTTAGGGTCACCATTGATTTAGTTGAAATGGTGTTCGCCAAAGGAGACCCTGGAATCGCTGCATTGTATGACAAGCTACTTGTTTCCGAGGAGCTGTGGCCGTTTGGCGAGCGACTCAGAGCAGATTATGAAGAAACGAAGAACCTTCTCCTCCAGGTAAGATTGCATCCTCCTTTCTAATTCCCGAGGAAATTTGGTAATAGCGTTGAAGTTTACCTGCAAATTAGAACGCTCACCTGAAAAATCGAAAAAACAATGCAGCGTTTTTGTTCCAGGAAAATGCTATTATTACTATGAAAATAGCCTTTTGAGGCCCTGGGTGCTTATGGTATCCGTAAACATCATCTACCAGAATGATTGATCCATGCTTATGGAACTCAATCCCGTCTGCGTGGAATGAAGACTATGATCACCCTCTCTTATAACCTTATTGCGATCTTTTTGTTGATTTACCTTGTTTTCTTTCCCACTCGACCTGCAGCGCATCACAGAACTTCTATGTCTCTGCTCCTGTTTTTTCGCAGATTGCTGGTCACAGAGACCTTCTTGAGGGCGATCCCTACTTGAAGCAGAGGCTGCGGCTGCGTGACTCCTATACCACCACACTGAATGTCTGCCAAGTATATACCCTTAAACGCATACGCGACCCCAACTACCATGTCAACTTGAGGCCTCACATCTCCAAGGAGTACACGGAGTCGTCCAGTAAACATGCTGCTGAGCTCGTGAAGTTGAACCCGACAAGCGAGTATGCTCCCGGATTGGAGGACACTCTCATCTTGACCATGAAGGGTATTGCTGCTGGAATGCAGAACACTGGTTAAACTATTTAAGCATCTTTTCATGTTCTGTTTATTTTCAACCTATATTTTCTGGATTGATATCGGAGTAGCCTTGTATTATGGGAACTTGGTTATGACTAAGAACAAAATAGTCGAATCGTTGTATGATTTGACTGGCGGCTTGTGTGCTGACTAGCATTTTGAATGAATCTCTCATACAATTATAATCCCATTTCGGGGGCAGTCTAATAGGAGTAATAACGTGATGTGCTCTTCTTGATGATCTTTCTTTTGCATATATTTGAACACGGATGGATGCTCATTTTGTCTGTGTTTACTGTTCTTCATTGTGAAATATGATTATATCTGCATGAAATTGCTCCAGTTGCTGGTTTCTTTCAAAATAGCCCGAAAAAGAAGAAGAAGAAGAAGCTGAAGTTGTTCGTTATTAGTAGTTGCATACTTGCATATAGTTTTATTCTACTTGTATAGAGTCCACAAATCACTAACCATCCAAATGGTATACATTCAAGTCTCAACATTTTTCATGAAAATAAATAAATAAATATGGTCATGTAGGATGAAATGAATTCTTCAATAATTCCGTTGAGAAAGACTAAATCCAAAGAAAGAAAAAAATTAATTTTAGTTGTTTAGGATTTGACCATTTTTGTTTTGGATTTAGTACTCCATCCTTTTTCATTATTAATATTGTTCAAATCAAAACATACAAATTAAGAAATGCTAATGATATAAGAAAATTATATTCTCATTCTTATTAATGATAAATTTTTTAATGATTATTATGCTATTCATTCAATGCTCCATTTCCCTTAAAAATTATAATGTCATTAAAAGTTGTAATAAATTTCTGGATAAAATTGACAAGTTCAATTTTTACGTAGATTCTCTCCTAAGACACATATTTTAAAACTCAACTTCATCACCAAACAATAGATAAATTAAAATAGAGGAAATATTATCTAATTCTGTTCAATAATATGTGGGTTAAATTTTTTGAATTTTAATGAGTTGAGAGAGAAAAAATGAAACTTAACGAGCAATAAGTGTGAAAATTTTACATGCAATATGAATTTATGATATAATCTAAGTGTTATACGTACTGTGCGTGCGATGGAGACCGTATTTTATTTCACAAAGCAATCCAATTTCATACGAAAATCATGTCAGAGAACATCCCTTGCTGTCCTAATTTCAACAGTACTCATATTTTCAAATTCGACCAAAACAAATCCTCCAATCCACGAAAAACCAAATACAACACTATTCACAGCATCGATTCGATGCTCTCTCGCCATTGCCGCTCGACCTCAATCTCCATGGTCAATTTAAGTCAACGGCGACTTGGACTCGAAGATCGAGCGATGACGATGACGATGCGGACGTCGATGTCGTTGGTGATGGTGATGGTGAAGGTATATGTGTGGTTTCTACATTGCCATTATCATCGAAAATTGAAGGGGAAATTGGAGTTGAGAGATCAGTGATGACCGAGAATGAATAGATGAGGAAGAATGATTCAGGTTTACTCCTCTTCATCGTCATCTTCGTCTTCGTCTTCATGTTTTTATGTTACTGATGTAAGAGAATCCTCTCTATTTTGATCATCGATGGCGATCGGTGATTGTGTTTATGCATTTTTCCATGAAGCAGATCGAGGAGTGCACTGGTCATTAATGGAGATTGAATCGAGGATGTGTTTGTGTGTTTGATCTAAGTTTGAATGAGGCTTGATTCAATTGTGGTTTCGGTGGTGTGTTTAGTCAATCGATGAAACTAGGATTTGATTTCGGTGCTGGGTGTTGGTTTTCTGGTTTTGTTGCTGTAGCGGAATGTGGCAACTGGTAACGGCTGTAAATGTTTGCTCTGTAAGGAGATAATAGTTATCTGATTTTAATCAGATGTCACGACTGGTTGTTATCTAGAAAAGATGGTTATCGTTTTGTGTGTGTTACGATTCAGGGGCCCAAATCGATTTAAACCGGCTTGAATAGAATACACATATAAACTGGGGCTAACTCTTAATCCAAAATTTTAAACTAATGGGTTATGGATTGCTCACATATATGTTCTATTCTTTCTTTTTCTCCACGATCCATGTGAATAAACCTACTCACACATATCCTTAATAGTGTGTTCTATAAGAACAAGGTATAGATCTATAGGTATTGATGGATAGATCAAGAGAGGCATGAAGAGAGAGGTGTAGAGGCATAGAGCAAGAGCCCGAAGAATAGGTAGATATAGAGAGAGGTGTATAGACATAGAACAGAACTGAACTGTAAGGAAGTACCTTGGTGGCTCAGTAGGAGGAGCAATTTTGAGGTCACCTATTTGACCAAATATTTTTTACTGACAGTCAGATGATCTATGACTTTCGGGAATTTGAACCTATGTGGCACTTCTCTGAAACTGTTAGGTTGGATACATAATCCGATGCTGTATTGTGCAGAGACACCGTTAGCTTTTGGTCGAAGGATTTCGAGCTATGGCAAGGGTTTGCTTTTGATGGCTAGGGAAATCTAAGTTACTTGTTGAGTGTTGTAAGCAGTAACTTGCAGTTGTATGGTTCAATATGTGTTCAAGCTGCTGTATTTGTCACTCCTGTCCTTGTTGTTCTTGGCTTCTCGCTTTATCTTTATCTTTATATCAATTTTCATTCAGGATTTAGACTAGTCATTTTCTTGATAAAGAGCAAAGAAGCAATATTACCTGATATTATGTCGATTTCAAATCTGAAGAGCAAACCCTAGCTGTAGTTTTGAATCTTCCAGCTATATCTGGTAGTTTCTTGCATCCTTTGAGCTCTTCAGCATAGTTAGTATTAGTAAAATACACGTATTATTGTCGTTGGTTCCTATATATCTCACACAGTTCACCCATGCGTAGTGTTTTTTCCGGAAAAAAACATATTTTACTAACTATGCTCTTCAGGTAGATAATGCTGTGCATGGAATGCCAGTGATGCATACTGGCATACCTCTGCCTGGTCTGGAAGGAATATTCTGCCTTTGAAGGCTGTGTCACATGCGTAGTTTCTTCCACCAACTTATGAACCTACTTTTTTCAAAAGCCTTGCGTCACTTCCTCGCCCGGTCTAGCATGAAGACAAGAGCATATCCCGGTTATTTATTGGGTTCTAGACCACTTTGTCCCCATCTCATATCCGTGAGGAATGCCTTGCAGCTCAGTATAGATAATTTCAAGGTCTTCCGCTTGATAATCAGGGACTAGCTGCTAACCCATGTTGTGATGTGTAATCTGGTCTGTAATAGCTGGCAAAGACGACATGAGAAGTCTGAGTGCTCAGGGATGGCTTTCCAGGCAGTGAGGGTTTGAAGGCTGTGCTTATGGAATATGGATGCTTGTGCTGTTGTGACGGAGCTCAATGCAGCGAAGCAAGGTGCAAGTATTAACATTTATCTGGCTTATTAACTTACAGCAAACACCAGCTTCGAAGGCTGAAATTGATCCTGTGAAGCAAGAGTTGCGACACGGTATTCCCAAGTCCATATCTAGGTGTTAATATATTTCATCAAATAATGATGCTGTATGAATTCAGGTCTTCCGTTGGTAATGAGTGAAGGATATGCTGAGAACTATATGCTCAAGCGATGGAGAAGAAAGTTGTTGCAATGGCTCGAGTGGTGGAAAAGTTTCTTACTGTGATGGCCAATGCTGCAAAGAGAGTACAACCCGCTGTGCTGTTGAAATTCAGGTGCAATTTGTATTTAGTTTCTTTGTTATAAATAAGTCATACAAGCACATAATGGTGTTCTTGGATGATGAATTATGCTCGAGTGTTAATTAATGAAATCATGTATATATCATACTGACATGTTTGGGAAAATAGTCACTAGGTTCACTAGCAATCTCCTTTCCTTCTTACAATAGTACATGTACCGCGAATGTATAAATAAATCTGTATGTGGACGTCCTGTGAGGCCAACGATCACTCTTGGTCTTGTTATAGCCAAAAGTGATCTTGTTATTTGCTGTCTGTCTTCTGGTTGGGTTGGGGTAGCCTCCGGGTAGGGACTTCCGTCATTGAGATTTGTTAGAAGTATCATATCACTCTAGAGCTTTTCGCACATTGTAAAACTTCACTATGTTTCTGCATTAATTTTGCATAAACCGCTTATAGGCAATTCAGCTGGTCGTCATTTGCAGCATGAAACGGATGGATGGATAAAAATTTCCGACTGAACTGCAGCATGAGTAGGGTGTCTCTTGACGTTATAGACTTTTTCAATTTGAAAAAAGAATGTTACTGAAGTTCCAACCTCCAAGAAGAGGTTGCGGCAGAAGGGGCGATGGGAAGGGACGGTGGCGGGTGAGGTGGAAGAGGAGAGGAAGAGGGAGAAGAAAGAGTGGAGGAGTGAGATTATATATTTTGGAGTTTTTTTTTTCAGATTATATATTTTGAGAATAATTTTGAAAATTTTAGATTATAAGAAAATTTTCTATAATTATTTTACAATAAATTCTCATTTTTTCTTGAGAAGAAAAAATAAAAAAATTTATATTTATATTACATATTTTTTAATCATTATAATATTTTAAAAAATGAATAAATATGATATACTCGTCGTCTTCGTTCTAATCCTGACTCCGCCCTTGTAAAAAGGTCAAAGTTTTGTTGCTTTGGATAGAGAAGTATAAATTCTCTACACCAACAACAATCTTATCAATGATCCTCTTTTTTTTTTTTAATTGTTTTCATATTAATTAACAAAATCAATATATCAACAGTATTGTATCCTATACAGTACTGATAGTGAAATTGGAATAATATGAAGCATAAGCAATACCCAAAAAAAAAGTACGAAGCATAAGCAACAACAACAAATACTATCAAGGTATTTTATCACAATCTGTTATAATCAACAAAGAGATTATTTTTGAATATCCTCACAAAGAATCGAAGGGATTTCAACAAGCATTTGTGTTCGATGTGTGCTTTATATGATTTGTTGATATGGATGGTTTACATGATTCATGATGGTTAAAGTTCGTCATTGGCTCTTTTGAGTGCTTGGTTAGCTGCAGTTCAAATGATTTCGCTTCAAAATCAATGGATTCAAAGAAGCAAAACGGGGAATTCTACAATGAAGTGTAGAGGAAGAAGCAATTGATCGCTTAAGCAATCTTGCCGATTGTCTAATTGCCCACATATTGTCATTTCTATGCACATTGGAAGTTATTCGGATGAGTGTATTGTCAAAAAGATGGACTCAGAGCGAATTCACGGCGGATCTTTCATGATTATTTTAGGAGGAGACCTTTATTATTCAGTCAGTTCCTGGACATATTACGTCTGAGTGAATCAACAGCACGAGTTCTCTTGCTTGATATCGTGAATATAGACATTAGTGAACAGCTCCTGAATTCTTGGGTTACTACTGTAATGTCTAAGCAGTTAAGGAAGATCTGTATCTATGGAAACCACAAAATGAAGTTGCAAGCGGCTTGTTTCAATATGATACGTTTGTTGTTCTACGTATTAATGAATAATTTTATTTTTGTTAATTTAAACTCAATTGAATCCAATTTTATATTTGTCTCCAATTTGCATCTGTAGGATCGCTGATCTTATGCTCTTGGGAGTGTAATCTTTACACCAAATGATGTAAATATCTTTAATTTACGGGTTTTTTGGACAAATTGTAGCAATCTTGATGGTTTTGTTATCTTCCTCTCTATTCAGAGCTATAATCACCGATAAAAAAAATATCCATTGAATTCCATTATTAAAATAAGAATGCATTTAGGACAAGCAACAACATGCCAATGTTCCTTTCAGGGTGGGTCCTAGGATCTGGGATACAAAATCCGGGTTTCAGCAGACGGATCTTGAAGCAGTCTGCATCGTTGCGACAAGGTTCACTCCCTTCAAATGTACAATCGCTGCTTTGGTCCATGATCGTCATCCCTACAACAAAATGACATTACAGTTGACAGCGTTTTAAGTTTATAGCTATATTTTATTTATCAATAGTGCAAAAATGTCATAATATGTTCATATTGATCCAATAATATTGTGTTATATTTTGACACTTTCTCTTAAATGAATGATTAAGATTGAATGACATCTTTTTCTTGAATTTTTGTCTTTTTATATTTTTTAGCTTGTCCCCTATATTTGTGTATTGTTATATTATGCATTTTGTCATTTTTTATGTTAAATATAACAATCTATTTGACAAAAGGCAAAATATTTATGGAAAATATAGCCCCATTGGAGAGACATATTGAAGAATTATAACTTTATTTTGACAATAATATCAAATTCAGTTTTGCATTGGACTTGCTCTAAATCAATAAACATTATATTCCATACAATAAAAAGTTCCATCACGTATATTATGATTTCATTAATGTATAGTGTAATTTAAAAAATTAAGTATGTTTTTCTTAAATAAACAGTGTTCATTTTGTTCCTGTATTTATTTATCTGGTCTTTAAAATGTTTTTTTTCCTTTTTTTTTTATAGTATTTCTTCTAATTTATATCTCTTTTTTTCATATAAATTATTGTTGTAATTCGGAAACTATAAGTACCGTCCCCCCTTATCTATTCTTCCCATTCCTATAAATAAACCTCACTTTCAAATCTAATCGCCAAAATTCCCCCAGTTGGAGATCAGAAACCCTAATCGGCGATCCGATTCTTCGCCGATTTCCTCCCCTGATAATCGATTAAAGGTAAAATTCGCTTCATCTTCGTCAATGATCGATGATTTTTCATCGTCGTTTGATCGATCGCTGTTCTTTTTGGTGTTTGCTTTGATTGCTGTGTTTTTGTTGTTGTGATTTTTGTTAGGGCTAAAATGGTTGCATTGGGATCAATTGGTGGTTTGTGGAGTTGTAGTAGTGTTGATTGATTAAGGTTGGATTTCGGATTGTGATTGTGATTAGGGTTTCGAAGGGGCGGCTTGTTGAGTTGTAAGGGAAGAGGCGAAGGGGATCAATTTGTAGCTGATTGATGTTTTTTCTTATAATGCTGTTGGTTTGTTTGTTGTTTCGAGTTGAGATTGTTGAGTATTAGGGTATTAGGTTAGGTTTTAATTGAGGGAAGAATTGTTTTGGAGATTTAACGATATTTTGGGCGATTGGTTATTCTATGTTTGAGGCTGTGAATGTAACCAAGGGGAGTAAGTATATGTTGCTTATGGGCATCATTTGGGTTTTCATAGTGTGCTGATAATAATTCTTTTTCCTGCCAATCAAGTATATGGTACTCGGAATTATTGGAAACTGAGAGTAGACCAAAGCATACCAAGATTTTGATCAAAATATCAAAGATCAATCGTTCGATTATTTATGCATCCCAATTTAATTTGTTATTTTAGTTTTTCTCCTGATTTTGTAGGGAGGGGAGGCTCAAGATGCAAATGCCAGAACATGGGCTCGAGGGGAGTCAACCGGTGGATTTGTCTAGGCATCCATCTGGGATCGTCCCGACGCTCCAGTATGATACCTTTGGACTATACCAGCTTATTGCCTGTCGCATCAGTTGGGAATTCTCTGTTGTGTAGAGCTTTTTTCCGCATCCATCTTTTAGTATATGTGAAGCTTTGGAATCTACTACTATCTTTTTTTTGGTGTTTAACTTAAGTGGGATGTCATTACTCTGAGTAGGGTCAAAACTTCATCAATTGTGAATTGTGTTGGGCCTGTGGGATATGAAATATTGGGAGCTTCATGTTTTTTTGGGAGGGTTTGGGGGGGGGGGGGGGTATGTTACTGCTTTTACCCTACGCTTTCTCGGCACATACAGTAATTTTATATTGTGAAGTTGTTGTGTTGTGATTGCCTTATAGGAACATTGTGTCAACCGTCAATTTGGACTGCAAATTGGATCTGAAGTTAATTGCCCTTCAAGCTCGCAATGCTGAATATAATCCTAAGGTATGAGTTTCATCCAGCTCTTTTTACATTTGCTTCTTTTGTGTTCTGTCATTTGAAGCAAGAACAATTTTGCTTATGCTATTTCTATCTGTCCTTTTCAGCGTTTTGCTGCCGTAATTATGAGGATAAGAGAACCAAAGACTACAGCATTGATCTTTGCCTCTGGAAAAATGGTAAGAATCTATATTCCATCTTCACCAAACCATTGAATCTTTATGACGCAAAGACTTTAGAATTCTGAGGTTGCACCTTATGAGCTGTACCTGAATTTTTTTAGGGGTACTTTGTAGAGTTTCCGTAGCATCCATTGTGGAGAGCTTTCATAATATTGGAGCAAGAGATCATTTAGAGATTGTTATTCACTGCAATTAAAAAATTAAGTTGTATGCAGAGGCTGAAGCTTTTATTGGATCCCCTACATGATGCTATGAACAGTTTGTTATAATAAACCCCAAATCCAATATGATTAGATGTATGTAGTGTTTGAATATAGATGAACAATGATTGATTCTAATGCTTAACTCGATACCTCAGGTGTGCACTGGAGCAAAAAGTGAAGAGCAGTCGAGGCTTGCAGCACGAAAGGTATATTGTGACCATCTATATTTTCCGCAATATGATAGGCTGATGCTCTCTTCAGAAGGATGTGTGTTTTCGCTTGAGTTTCTTTTGATAAAGCTAGCTTCTTTTTTTTCCCAGTATGCCAGGATTATCCAAAAGCTTGGGTTCCCTGCAAAGTTTAAGGTACGAGTTGTTTGGGTTCCATTGCTTTCAGATCCATTTCCTCCCTCTTCTTCGGTGCTCAACACTTTGCAGTATTTGCTAATCCTTTCAATCTTTTATCCAGGACTTCAAAATCCAGAATATTGTCGCCTCATGTGATGTCAAGTTCCCCATTAGACTTGAAGGACTTGCCTTTTCACACGGTGCTTTCTCAAGTGTATGTCAATGTCTCCTTCCCTTATGCTTAACAGGGCTTTATGTATTATATCCAGACATTTTTCTTTCATATGTTGCTGGTCACCATATCCTGGTGCTTGTTGTGGATAGTATCATAAAAACATAATGCAGCCAGTTTTCACAGTGTGTGAATGATTGTTTGTATCCTGCTTCTCTTTGACCTAAAAGTCACTGATAAGAGCTTGTCTTCGAAAACTAAATGTCATTTTTATAAAAATGATGTTTTGAGGAGGTTCCCTTCTTCTCAGACAAAAGTTTTCATTGTTTTGAGGGTTTCTTTGTGTAATTGCTGCTTGCTTGTGACACGTTATAGCTGGTGCCTGAATGCCTGCCAACAAAAATGAGAAAAGGGAAATTTGAAATTTTGCGCTATGTTCATCTGAGTGTATTCTCTCCCTACATGGTGGGTTGTAGAGTGTTGTGAATGATATGGGCGTTTGCGATATGTTGGATTTTTGCTTACTAGTCGTCAATGTGCTTTTACAGTATGAACCGGAGCTGTTTCCTGGCCTCATCTATCGAATGAGACAACCAAAGATTGTGCTTCTCATATTCGTGTCCGGGAAAATTGTCCTCACCGGAGCTAAGGTGAGACCAGAAAGATAGCGTTTTCCTGGTGTTCCCATGACCCCATGACATGTCAGTCTGCATCCTGGATTGCACTTCACTATTTTTTCTTTGGTTTTGATGCCCGTTGCTCTAATTATTTCAGGTTAGGGAAGAGACTTACACCGCGTTTGAGAACATATATCCCGTCCTCACCGAATTTAGGAAAAACCCCCAGTGGTATGGAATAGTTCATCCTCGACACGGATTTGATCGGCACTCTATAGTTTCGTGCACTCTATGCCTTTTCATAATTCTAAACTTTTTTCTGTTGAAACAGAATTTGTGAAAGGAGAAACTGCAGCTCAGTGTCGGCGTTGTTGTTTCGGCAGTAGGGTGGAAGCCTTGAACCTTTGCATGTTGGCATCGGCTAAATTTCCTGGAGTGATGCTGTAAATATGTGACAGAAGAAGGTTGATTTGCTTTCGGATAAGCAGAGTTTTGCAAGTTAGGATTGCAAATATTAGTATTTGACTAGTGCTAACAACCGATTATGCAAAAATTTTGGTTTGAGTTGTGTTGCTCACCTCTTTGGCTATCATATTGAGATGCTTCATCGTGGTTTTGTAGTCGGGATACCAATTCTGAGAAAAAAGTGTACGAAGTGATGCATATGATTTTTATTGCACTCCTGCTCTCCCGATCAAAACCCTTGAATATAACACACAAAAGAATGAAGTGTTATCACCAAGAATTACCGAGTTCTGAAAGGCACAACGACCCCCTTCAACCTGGTCTGAAAAAGTCACGTGTTACGCTATATGATTATAAACTAGTACTATTTATTAGTATTACACAAAAAAAAAACATCATTTAACGTTACATAACATGGGTTAAAGTTGATCACAACTAAAACGCTGGGGAAAATGTTATCGTCAGTACGTATAAAATAATGATTTTTTTAAATATTATATTTTCTCTGTCTCAAGATATAAGTAATATTTATCCATTTAGGATATTGAAGATATAAATAACATATCATAACATCTTTCACTTGAGAAATATTAAAACAATCACATATGTTATTGTTTACACAAAAAAAAATATTAGTCTCTTTATTAAAAATTTAACACACATAAATCTATATGACAAATCAAATTGTTGTTTATATTACTTCTTCTGTCTCATATACTTTGTATTATTTTGACCGAACATGTAAGACAATATAAGTTTTGACCGGTGTTGTGGAATGATCAAACTTTTTTTTTGAGATAAAATCGTGAAATATTATTAATAATAAAATATAATATAAGATCAATAAAATATCTTAAATTATTTATAGCATAATATATAAAAAAACACATCATAAAATTGATGAAGCGATTAATTGATGTTCCAGTACTCTAGCCTCCATAGATAATCATCGTCGTCACTTGCTACAAGTTGCTAGTCACATCACACACACCTCACAAAATATCTCCACATATTTCACCCCAATCCAAACCCGAAAAATCCCCCCAATTATATTCCCCAAAACCCTCACTCGCCTCTCCTCATCTCCTCTCCACGGTCTCATCTAGGGTTTATCCGGTGCGCTTCAATGGCGATCACCACTCGCATACTCTCACTCTCCCGTTCTCTCTTCACCCCACCTCTCCTCTCACGCTCCTTCACCACCACCACGACCACCCGCTCCCTCTCCCTTCTCCGCCCCCTCGTCGCGGCTCCCCGATTCGGGGGACTCGTCGGAGGAGGAGGGGCGGTGTCGAGGGGGTTTTCGACACGGAGGACGCAGTCGTCGCTGCAGGACTCGAACCCTAATTGGACGAACAGGCCGCCGAAGGAGACGATATTGTTGGACGGATGTGATTTTAATCATTGGCTTGTTGTGATGGAGAAGCCGGATGAGGGGTTGACGAGGGACGAGATCTGTGATTTGTATGTCAGGACTCTCGCCAAAGTTGTCGGAAGGTGAGGGATTTGATTTTGTTGAACGATTGATGTGAATTTTCTGTTGTTTTGTTTGTGGTTTGTTGTATGCTGGTGTTTAATGTTCTCATTTCGTGTCAGATGTCATTACAATGATGATAGTAACGACCGAGGTATTTCGGTAACTGATAGGGTTTAGGAAGGGTAAGATGTTGCCAACCTTTTTGTCAAAGTCATTAGCCTGTCTAAATTGGAGAGTTGTATTCTAATTTACCCTGTCCATTAAAAAAAATTGCAACTTAGGTAAAAGAGTGAGTTTATGGGCTGGTAAACTTTGGTTTGTGTAGTGGGACGGAATACTGAACATCGTTTTACTTGGGGGTTTTGGTGTGACTAATGTTAGCATAGATTATGTACTTTTAGTGTATGCTTCGAAGAACTGACTCCTTGAAGATACATGTTGAATAGTTTTCGTTGTGACTAATGGTTTGATTTTTTATTTTGGATGTTGGGGAGGGGGGGGGGTTCTATTGTTTGTGAAGATGAGCAATAGTCTTTGTTCTTTTCTTTTCTAGTGGATGCAGCATCAAAGTAGCAAGATGATGAAGGCACACACAGATGAAACACTATGTAGAAATATGAATGTCTAGCATATGTCTAGATATATGTGAAGATTGGAGACTAGTTTTATCTTTGTATTCATAATAATACTCTGTCCGTCCCAAAATAATGGCAACTTTGGGTAGAGTACTTTGGCTGATTTTGTGGATGAGCAAATATCACTATATTTAGTGAAGTTGTTGGCATGGTTAATGATAGTTTAAGTTGTACTACGGAAGAAAAAATGTTACGGTGTTTTTTTGTTTTTTTTTTTTAACAATGGGTTCATGAAAATACATATTGAATAATGTAAATTGTAACTCATGTTCCAAATTCCAATTACTTTGGGATGGAGAGAGTGCTTTGAAATGTTTGTAAAAATATGTAATTCTTTGGATATTTTTGTGTTTTTATGTTATTGAGTGGATAAGACGGAGGCCAAGTAGCAAGCACGCACAGAAACAGTCACACATGAATGAACGACCATGACTTACATATGTTTATATATATGTGGATAAATCGTAGCGTACTGCGACCACATAATAAATCACTAGTTATTTTGTAGTCACTAACTGAAAGTCTTGCATATAGTCTTGAAAACTTGCCCCATTGAAATGAGATTAGACAGCCGATAGTCTGTAATGATGCCAAGGTGAACCAATTTAGTACTCATATGGGCCGAGCTCTGTCTCCGCCTTAATCGGCTCTCTAACCCGATTTTTGGAATGCCTTGTTGATCTTTTTCTGGATTTATCAGGTTTTTTTTTTCATTTGGTTAGATAAAAGAAATCAACATGTCTGCAGAAAATTTCTAGATGATTTAATAAGTTCTTGGAGTAGTAGTTTTGGTATCTTTTTATACTTTTTGCACAGCACACTAAATGTTGTGATGCAAGACTCGCTTGTTCATCTGCATTGGTGTTTTATTTTCATTCTTTTGTTGTGAAAAATCATCACATGGTCTTGTGGTCGCCATTTGGATTAAAATGTGTAAGAACAAGTGTGGAGAAGTGCTGCCTTCATTAGTAACTTTTACCTTTTAGGGATCATTGTGGTTCTGCATGATTTGCTTTACATTCTCAGCTTTTCTTTTTACCCTTCTCATCCAACCTTTGGCTACTTTGGACTTTGTTTGCTGTCTTATTTGTATTATTCAGTGAAGAAGAGGCAAGGCATAAGATATATTCTGTCTCAACCCGATGCTATTATGCATTTGGGGCGTTGGTTGATGAAGAATTATCATATAAACTCAAAGGTGGGCTCTTAATCGACTAATCCCTGAAAGTTTTATTTTCTTTTCTGAGGAAGTTATATCTTCTATTATATTTTTTTTTTTCCGAAGCAGAGCTTGAAGGAGTTCGTTGGGTTCTGCCTGACTCATACTTGGATGTTAGGAACAAGGACTATGGAGGTAACTGACATATCCATTCTGTTACTCTGCAAGTCTTTTTGTTTCTCTTCTTCAGCTAGTGTAACTCAAATGTGAATTGACGAACAACACATACGGAAGAAAGAAGTTAAGAAATGAATAGTGATGTAACTGCTTCACTTCGGAATAAGTATAGTTTCAGAAGTAGTAGTTTGTTGAGATCGATTTTTGTCTTCTCAAGTTTGTCAAGCATGTGCTATCATTGATATTTGACTATCTTTTCACATGCCTCGGTAGTTACAGATGCACGAATAATTGGATTTAGTTGCTAGTCATTTTTGCTTCAGGCCAAGCACTTGATTTTCAAATTTAAGATGTTAACGGAGATGGTTCTCATTCTTTTCGTGTTAATTGTTAAATCTAGAGAGGCGACATCAATTGAGTAAAGACATTGTTAAACTGTGTGCTTCTTGTAAATGGAAGATGATGGTGAAGTTGTGTGAGGACCATGGATCGCATGGATGGAATCACTGGCAAGGAAGAAAGTCATAAGATTAATGTTATATGGAGGGGGACTTAGAGACTGTATGTGATATTAGGAAACCATAGTTTAGACGGTGTGAATGGTCATTAGTCACTTTTTGTTGCGAGGTTGTGACTGTTCAATGTTCAGCAAGGAATTGGTTCCATGAGATGGGCACAGGAGGAAGAAAGCAAGAATAAAATAATAGACCGTCTGGGAAGTGATGTAATCGTAGACCTCAAAAGGCAGGAGTTCAAGGTGTGATTATTTGTTTTGCAAAAGGAGTTGATGAAGGCCGAAAGAAACTTGTAGTCTGGTTATGACTAAGATTTGAAGAAGTCACTAGTCATTAGGGCAGGAGCTCTTCATGTACTTTGAACAAGAAAGATGATTTATGTGGCAGGCTAATCTTAGTTAGTGGAAATTTGAATAATGATGATGATGATGCGATTTTCCTATACCAGGGAAGCACTTGACTATATTTTCTAGCACATTTTATTTCCACTTATCCTATTTTTTTCTTTCTTCATACTTATACAAGTGTATGTCCTGGTAAACTAACATGGGTTGAATCGTCTCCTGAATTTTATCTACTTTCACTGATTTCATTTTCACCTTTAGCCGCTTCCCCTCAAGATTCTACTTTGTTTGCAGCCTTATTTGGTATCAGACTAGGAACTCAGGAGTCCGGAAAGCTTTCCCCTCTTTAATCCCCCTCCCCCCCCCCCCCCCCTCCTTCATTGTCAAGTAGTATATGAGAATATGATACAAGTCTCACTAGTAGCTTCCTCGGCTCCTTGTCAGAGCGTAGTTCATGACTATGTGTGCGCTTTAGTTTGTTGCTTATGGTGTTCATTTTGCAGGGGAACCATTCATCGATGGTCGACCTGTTCCATACGACCCCAAGTACCATGAGGAATGGGAGAGAAACAATGCAAAGGCGATGGAAAGAAACAGGCGCAATGACAGGCCTCGGAGTGGTGATCGTGCAAGGAACTTTGAGAGGAGAAGACAAAACATGCAGAACCCAGATTTCCAAAGAGGTCCCTCGCCCTACCACCCCCTGCAGCAGAATGTTGCACCAAACAATGCAGTACCCCCGTCACCCCAATACAATGCGCCCAACAATGCACCACCCCAATACAGTGCGTCCAGCAATGCACCACCCCAATACAACGCGACCAATGCACCCAACATGGGAGGAATTCCCCAGAATAACATGAATGGTGCACCTAACTTTGCAGGGCATCCTCCAAACCACATGCAAGGCACGCCCCAGAACAACATGGGCAACGCTCCCAACATGGGCGGTCCACCGAACCCTAGTGCTGCCCCATATCGGGGGCCGATGCCTCCTCCGAACATGGGGGGCGGACCAAATGCTGGGTGGCAAGGTAATATGCCAAATGCCAATGCGAGCAACGTGCCAAATTTCCAAAACGATGGAGGAATGCAGCACCAGAACGGGCAGATGGCTCATCAAGGTCAAGCTCCAAACTATCTGAACAACTATGCTCCAAATGACATGAGAGGTCCCCCTGTTGGGAACACATATAATACACGGGACTTGCCGCCACCACCTCCTGACAGCTATCAGTAATCCTGGTGAGGATATTTGGCCGGTATCGTGGTTGCTTAGTCATCAGTGAATGGCCTAGTCGTTTTGAAGGAGCTGAGCAAGTTTATCATGTGATGCCCCATGGGCGATTATGGGATCCTAGCATATAGTTTCTTTAACTTCTTAGAACTTGGAACGATTATGTTCTGTAGTGTCCATCTTGGGTTAATTGTGTTTCTGCTTCTCTTTGTTTTCTGAATCTGTTTGCTGGCTTGGAGACATTACTTGGTTTAAGTGTTTGTGCTTATGATTTCCATGAGACGCTGTGTTTTGGATTGTATTAATACGAGGTTGACATTTGTGCAATAAGCAGTTTGATCTTGCTCAAACGAATGAAAGATGGAGATCTGAATCATGTTATCTTTTAACAACATATTATTCCATTATCTGTAGACGCAATGTGTCTTGCGAGTATGACAATGTGTTTCTCGACATGTTTTGTGTAACTAAAAATTATTTGCTCTGTTAGAAACAACACTTCATTTGCAGATCCCCGATAGTTCGTCTTTGTATTGTACTCTTTCAAAATCATTCTTGATTGAAGTACAAACAACACAACGCACAGGTCGCAGCATCGATCAGCGAGTATGAAGATTCCTGACTATGAGTCCAGAATGTTCATCCGTTGAGTTCTAAAACTGTTTTCTGAAACATGGTTGATACTATTTCGACGGGCATGTGTCTCACAAATATTACAAGCGTTCTGTACCCATCTTCCGTTCATAGGCAAACCATTCTATTCAATTTTCGATCTCGATCAACAAACACATCACTCTCACCACAGCCAAGCCACAAATTCTGCGTAGCATAACACGAACCTCCATTTATAGATCACGATATTTTGTTTTCGTACAGAAGTAATCACAGTAATCCTCGAACAAGAAAACTGGCATTAAAAATGCTAAAAACTTACCTTGGTTTTGGATCGGTCCGAAACCAAACTTCCCTTGCATGGTTAAATGCTCTGTAGTTCCCCATTGCAAGCTGCAACAATCCCAGCTGGGTTAAGTATCCGATCACGATATGGGAGAATGCATCAACATTCTCGACCTGCAGTGCAAAGCTACTTAGGACAAGGTGAAATAAATACACCAGAAATTTGAAGTTCTCCGATACGTAATGATGAGAATGCAAGAAAGTTAGACATATTGTGTTGATATAGCAAGATTCTAGGAGTTCGATGAAAACTTAGAAGTTATGATGGTAGTTACTGACATGCTACGATCCATTGGAAGGCTAACCTTAGTCTTTCCCCTTCGATGATGTAACAGAACCTTCGATGCCAGTGAGCTCTCTCCTGCTCTTAGCAGCACGGATTTGATCGGCAAGTGAAAGTTTCTTTCGCGTTTTCAGTTTCTCTATCAATTGCAAATCAATCTTCTCGAGAGAAGGGTGACTGGATACAGTAACTTCGTCCCTAGTGTCAAGCTTTCCATCCACACACTTCTTTCCACTTGACTGAAAGAAACAGCAAAAACACCATCTTTCAACATCATATAAATTGAGCATTGGCTCCTCAGCATTACACACCAAAAACGATAGAAATATCAAGCACCAAGATTCTCTAACCCCACAGCCACTCCGAAGTAGCCGAATTGTCTTGTGAAAAATAAGAGAAATGTAGAAATTTTCGACATTCATTCTTGAAATCCCTGGATTCAACCAAGCTTGCCCTGATTTCACTATTTTTCTCCGAAATTCCGGGCCGATTCATTGCAAATAGCTCCTCTATCCAAATATTCAGGTTAATCAAAATCAGGGATACCTGACCTCAATCATGCCCACCAATCAAAGGTCCAAATCTTACATGATAAACTATGACTGGAATTATAGCTACAAGGTAACACAAATGCAAATTATTGAGTTATGATTTTCTTTATCAATCATACTTGGGTACGCAGTTCCTGATACGCGGAAAGCAGATAAAGGAAATTGTCAAATGTTATGATTTGTAATATTGCTCTTTACCTGTGCCAACCTTGCTAACCGTGCTAACCGTGCTCTAAGACTCAACTCCCTCGGACCAAAGCTCCCGTCCTGTCTACTTTGAATCGTCTCGCCATTTACTTTGGAAGTCACCTGCTCATGCTCTTCCTTTCCTACCAGTGCTTCTGTTCCCTTTGTCGCACTTCCTACTCTCGCTGTCTTTGAGTTCTTTCTGTTGTACTTTATCCTTTCTCTGCAAACTTCTCTCTGAATTCGATTAAAGCTATCCCAATCTAATTCTTCTTCCTTTGTCAAACCTTTTCTTGCAGCGTCCGCGATGCTCTCAACCCATGAGAAAAAAACCTTATTAGTCAACCGTTTCCATTCTAAACGCTTTATTGCTTTAGCTGCCTGCTCATGCTCTTTCTTCCCCACAAGTATCCCAGGTTCTTCTTCACTTGTCCCACCGTTCCTTGCGGCCTCTGCGATGCTTTCAGCCCACATGAAAACCACCTCGTTGGTCAAGCGCTTCCATTCGTAAAATCTTCTCAGGGAAGAGCTAATTTTTTCCTTGGCTCGATCACTGTAAGCAGAAATAGGGTGAGAAGAGGAAACTGTTATGTTACCAATGGCAACCTCACATTTAACATGATCAATATGAGTATCATCGCCTTCGCAAGAGAGAAGAATCTAAGAAGCCAAGAGGGGCACAAAGCAACATCAATGGAAAAAAGAAAAAGTACCTATGCACTTTCTTAGGTAAGCGATCAAGCATCCTCTTCCTTATCTGAGAACACACGAGGAAACACACGAGGAAACACACTTACCGAACTATATTTAATTCAAGGAAAACGTCGTAAGAGAACGAGAGCTGGGGCTGTCGCATGGTTATTTTCAGTATCTCGGGGAAGAAGCGGTACAAAATAACATTCAACTGATTCTTACATGACTTCACCTGGGGATCTCTCATAGCCTCCCTTGTTCTTTGTGAGATCAAAGCACGAGTTTCTACAATGAAAGAAACTAACGTAATTTCACTCCAACAATAAAACAACAAACTGAAGCACTCCATTTAAGCATTAACAGATTTAAGACGACTAATATTACCTGCGCTGTGAGGTTTGCCTTTGTTGGGAGGAGCTCTCCCTTTGTTCCAATGCACTTTGTTGTTACTCATCATAGTTTCCTTTTCTAGCTCCGTTGGCGGCTCCATAACCATGATTGACTGATATCCAGGCAGCACCTCGCCAGTCTCAATCTGCTCATGTCTACAAGTTTCAGAATAAACTGAGTGGGAATATGCCATCGTATCAGAGGTTTCGATTGCCTCGCAAGTACTAGGAACCGCTCTTAAAAAGTGTACGCTAGAGCAGGTCCCAGAAATAGCAAGTGCCACAGGAACTTTCTTCATGTTGGGGCCGTTGCAAGTGAATTGCACTGTTAGTTGTGGACTATGTGTGCATTCTATTATGCTGCGACAACACGGCCACCTGAAGATGATGGCTGCGTTATGAACATGTGTATACTGGAATAGGGAAGTCCTGGAGAGAAAGTTCAAGCAATTTACAAGTAGTTCCAAGAGCATTAGACAGAAAACAAACAATATGCACCAAAATTACTAGTAAACACTACTTTCCTAACAGGTAAACGCTATAAAATAGTAGTCAAAATCGAAATTATAAAGCGAACTTCGTATAGAACTAAAATTCTAGGATTCACAATGACTTATGATCCATATGTGTTTGTAACCTTTTCACTAGTCCGGTGTGGGTGTACATCTCAACCGGCACTCCTCACGCAAATGTCTCTTTTGGGTTGGAAGCGTGCATAAGTAATTTTGGTGGCACGGAGTGTGAGTAGCCCAAGTGAGCTTTGATACCTCTATTGTCGAAAGGTGCTCAGTTTAACCATCAGGCAAATAGCAAGTGAAAAGATAAATGAAAACTGAAAGAAGACTGATGAACCTTCAAGCAAAATGAAGTCCTTATTTTTCCGTGTTTCATTAGCCGTACTTGCATACAATAAACCAGTTCTTCCCTCCACGGACAGGTTTGGGAGTTCGAGATATACTCAGTCCTAACCTCATCCTCCTTGTGTACAACTTATAGAACCGTAATTTCTAGTATCACGCAAAAGTTGTTTAGGTTAAAATCTCACCACATTTGCCTACACTCTCCCACAGCCTCCTCCTACTGCTGCCAGAAGGTGCGGCGACGGCGTCGAGGTGTCGCGACTGACCGAGAATGAATCGGCGCCGCTGAGATCGTTTCAACGGAGATCAGGATCCGAACCCGAATCGAAACCCGAATGCATTGTTCTCGGGTGAGAAGAGGCAGATGTGTATCTGTGAAGACGATGAGAGTTGTGGTGGCGAGTGACAGAATGAGAGTGGATATAATTGGGCCTAACTTGCGGATGATGCTAGTTCATGGGCCTGCGGGCCTAATTATAATGGGCTTTCGGCCCGACTGATATCCGCTGCCCGGTTCCCACATATGGGTTCGAAGCTCGGAGCAAGTCGATTAGGGTATAGTTAAGAGAATCCGGTCGACCCAGTCCGATTGAATTGAGAGATTGGTCGATTCGATGAAAAACCCGAAGAAGGAGGTGGTGCACGATGATTATTGTTTGATTTGTTATCTTTTTCGAATAAAAATATCGTAAGTATATTTTTGAATTTTTTGTATTTTTGGATGATTTTAAAAAATCACATGTATTTCAAAAAGGTATTTTTGGGTTTTTGAAAATCTTTTAATAAAAAAAAATCAAATCAATTTTATTTATTATAAATATTCATTATTTTTTTCATAATATAATACATCCAAATGTTATTAAAAAAATAATATTATTTTTTTTATCAAAATTCATCAAAAATCAATATTCATATAAATTTTCATGTCGGATCAATATATTATAATTAATTTAAACTAAAAAAATAATAATTAAAATTATTGACAATTTGAATCCATCGATCAACGAAAATATTGTAGTGCAAAGGGTACCAAGTGTGGACGAACCAATACCACCTCAATTTTTTGGGTTCTTTCAAATCGACGATGGATGCAAGGCCAGTCAAGACATCGGCCAACTAATTGTATTGTCGTCTTAGGTGAGAAAAAAAGGGATGACTTCATGAATCATCAATATTGATTACAAATAAAAAACTTAAGATTATAGAAATAAACATAATTCGAGCTAGTAACTATTAATCCAAAAAGCCGAGAAGGATTATTAAAGGATCTGAACAAGAGCCATTCCAGTTTAATTATAAAGTAAACATTTAGTAATTAGATTAAAATCATTGTCCGGATTAATTCTACCGTAACCAGTAGTCATTACCCCATCTCTCATCACTCTCCCCAACAAACCCATTTTCCTCCCCCAAACTCCTCTCAATTCGATCCACATTGCCCCCAAATCACCTCTAGGGTTTCTCATTCCCATTTTTCACGATTCAATCCGAGCTTCATAGCTAGGGTTTAATCGATCTCGGACCCCTTCGATTGATGGTACATTCCTCCTCGATCCAATGGACTCCGCTTCGACTTCGAGTCATGATCGCGTCCCGGATTACTGGCATTTCCTGTTCGCTGTTCTCTTCGCTGTGTTTTTCGTCGGGGCGCGGTTCTTCTTCGACAGATGCGTGTTTCGCGTAAGAAAATGATGATGATTGCTTCGGCATTGTGTGGATTGGATTGGTTTTGATTTGTGAGAATGTGATGGTGCATTGATGGGATGTTTGGTGGTTGTTTGATGGGGAATGAAAATGTATGTGGAAGTGTAGTTCGTGTGTAGTTTGCATACATTGTTGAAATGGGGTTATGGTTGTTTGTTTCTTGAGTTTCTTATGTTGTGGTTGAAATGTGTTTATTTTGATGTGTGAAAATTTGGGACACGTGTTTTTTGGTGGTTGATTGTCGTTGATGGGCTTTTGTGATGGGAACGTAAATTTGTGCCGACATTGTAGCTCCTGGGAGGGAAAATGTGTAGTTTGCTTACATTCTTGAAATGGGTTTAGGGCTGTTGGTTTCTTGGGTTTCACTGCAGAGGTTGAAAATCTGTTTGGTTTATGTGATTGGATTGAATATGCGTCCCCACTTGGTAGCTCATGGGAGGGGAAGTGTGTAGTTTGCCTATATTCTCCGCATGGGTTTAGGGTTGTTGGTTTATTGGGGGTTTTCCATGTTGGAGTCAGTATTATTGGTGTTGACAGGAATGTGAGGAGTTTTGGGTAGGTTTCTTGGACATTGGTAGGGTTGATGGGCCACCATATCGTCAATAATACACCTGATCTTGTAAGAACTTTGCTGTTGAGTGTGCTTAACAGATTCTTGAAATTGGCATAGAGCTGTTTATTTCGTGGTTCTGTGTTGGGGTTGACGTTTGTTCAGTTTGATAAGATCAGAGGTAGATTTCCTGGTAATTGTTGAGGTTGATGAGGGGCAATAACTGTAATAATGCATTGGACACTATCAGAACTATGCAGACGAGTTCTTTGAGTTATGCAAATAAATATTGACACATTTGGCCTTGAAGGCTGGTGCAGTTATATGTAGCTCAGGATATCGCCCATGGCTTATTTAGCTTTTACATCTTCAACAAGAACAAAAAAAAACCCACTTGGGGGAACAGCACCGCTATATCTATGTAGCTGTTCCCACTCGATGGGATAACAGGGTTTGTTGTTCTTGTTGAAGTTGAAAAAGCTGCTTTGCTTCCAGTATGTTTTTTTATATGAATGGAGTTGGTTATGCAACTTGGTCACGTGATTTGCTAGCAAACTGTCTCTGTTTTTAAAAGCATCTGTTTTATGTTCTTGTCTCTTTCATTTTCCGTGATCACCGATGGACAATGGGTACTGATCATACTGGGATAAAACCGTTTTCCTTGTTTCGATTAGTAAAATGTGTTCGTTAAGCATGAAAACGTAGTAGCATATGAAAGAGTAATCCAATTTTGTGCTATGTTGGTATGGCATTCTCTCTTTTTGTCATTGTATGAGACAACCAAATTCACCTGTAAAGCTGTAACACTGTGCGGATTCGTGGATGTCGACATTGAAGAACAAACACACTTCTTCTTTGCGTGTAACCTCAATTAACCATTATGTTGTGTTGAGAAGTTTCCATTGTTTTCTTTCAGGGGCTGGCTAAATGGCTGTTGAGTATAGGGAAGGCTCAACTGAGTCTTAATAAGGCTACCCAGAAAAATATTGTGAAATGCTCCGAGTCTATGTGGAAGCTGACCTACTATGCAACTGTTGAAGCATGGATTCTTAGGATGGCATCTCAAGAACCTTGGTTTTGGGACACCCAAGAGTACTTCAGAGGCTGGCCGAATCAAGAGCTCAAGTAAGTGTAAGCGCTCCCCTGGATTCTTTTACTGGTTATGCCACACCATGGACCTTTTGTCACATGAATTTGGTGCTCCAATGTTCATTTATATTTCTCAAAAAAAAAAAAAAAAAAAAAAAAAAAAAAAAAACTTCTATGGAAGTACTCAGCATGAGGAAATGTCTTTCCTGCTGAGATTGTTCATCTTTTTGAAGAGATGACCTAATCAGCTGCCGTTCAGAAAATAGAAATAGTCTGTAGGAGACTAACTGCCACTGCAAGTTACAAACGGTCGCTACAAGTCAAGCTGCTCTTGTTGTTTTGTTTTATGGCATGACAAAAATAAACTTTTGGTATTTTGCAGTGATTGGTTTCTACCTTTGGTACAGTACATGTGGTGTTCGGCAGGGGAAATATGACTTGCTTAACTTTTTATTATTTCAAGTTTTATTGCCCAAATTACGAGTTCAATTGTTTCGAACTTTCTCAAGCCAGCATTACGTCAAGCATATGCACAGTCTTTAGTTCAAAGTTCCAAGCGATATGCCAGCTATATTAAACAATCTGTTTCACTATAATTTTTTTTTATTGCAGACTTCCTCTGAAGCTCTACTACATGTGCCAATGCGGTTTCTACCTCTACAGCATAGTAGCTCTTCTTACATGGGAGACTCGTCGGAAAGATTTTGCTGTAATGATGACTCATCATGTAATCACTGTTAACTTGATCGGCTACTCTTACCTTACAAGGTATGTCTGGTCTTGGAAGGCTGTTCATGCAATTAGATTATTGGACTCTGTGCTTCGCATAATGGATATACATTATACTCCATGAGTAGTTGATTAAAGTGGTGCGAATGTGTATGAATTTGTTGTTTAATCTTCTTGAGGAATGTGAAAAGAGGTTTTAATTGTGTTTCATTAGCTAACCAGGTTTTTTCTTTTGGTATCTAGTAATATTAAACTGCTGATTGTCAGCTAAGGGAGGCACTTGGTTGATGCTAATCTAAAGTTAAATATAATGGAATGTTTGTAAAGGAGATGATGATGCATGTAAGAGTGGTGGGTATGGTATAGGAACTTGGGATTTTAAGTTAGAGTAGTCAAAGTAGGCTGCTTGACGCTGGGATGGCTTTGCCTTTTCTTCTCTATGATGCTTACTGCTGTGGAGATCTTCGATATGGGTTATTGTGCTTGGTAGCAAAGAAACGTAAATGCTAAAGAGAATACGAAATGAGAAGTGACATGGTGAATAAATGTAGGCCGAGAGTCGCAATGCAGTATGAAGAAAAGAATGAGAAAGATAGTCGGTATGTGCATTATTCAAAAAGCAAAAACGTCACATAGATTCAAGAGGAAGCTTGCAATGATGATGAAGTCAAGAGTTTTTACTCCAAACTAGAGCAGATAAGCAAGGATTAGGATTGTAGGAGGGATGCTTCGGGGAGAAGAGGACAACAGTAGAGAGCGGAGATGAATAAAAGACTTGAGTGCGATTTTGTTCAAGCAATAGACTGAGATGTTCAAACTATAGGTTTTTCCGGATTGGCTCAATTATCCTGGCTCTGCATGACGCAAGTGATGTGTTAATGGAAGCTGCTAAAGTTTTCAAATATTCCGAGAAAGAGCTGGCTGCAAGTGTGATCTTTGGATTCTTTGCCGTCTCCTGGCTCGTCCTAAGGCTGATATTCTTTCCCTTCTGGATTATAAAAACCTCCAGGTTTGTTCTGCTGCTCCAGAATCTCTTCATTTTGATATGTCAATTACATCTTGATTTTGTAATCAGACTTGACTTCACCTTGCAGCGATGACATTCAGTATTGCTTAAATCTCGCGAAGTCGTATCCAACGCTATTGTACTACGTCTTCAACACTATGCTACTGACGCTGCTACTGTTCCACATCTACTGGTGGATTCTCATATGCGTTATGATCAAGAAACAGCTGAAAAACAAAGGAAAAGTGGGCGAAGATATAAGATCTGGTAAAATCTCGTGTCATCCCTCTGATCACCGCCCAGTTTATCTCTATATTATCCAATGTGAAACATGGTAGATGACAGATTCAGAGGCATTTTAGGTTCCTCCTTGTGAAGTGATACCGTTTAGTTCGTGCTAGATCGTTGACAGTTACTATTTTTCATGCAGATTCGGATGATGAATAGGAAAAGCATATTTAGTTAATGGTAACAATGGATTCGGGACTTTACATTTTCTCTACACACGAGTCTACATACTGAGGCGTGCTGCTGCTACTGCATACCAAGCCATACAGGAAGACATGGGTTCGATAATTTTCACATTCTCGAGTTTTGCTGCAAAGAAGAATCATCTAATCAGACATTCACTGTACAAATTGTAGGGTTTCCTTCTGTAATATAGTTTGCTTTTGATGGCATAAAATGCTTTCTCCTTTCCGTTTTTTGATTTCTTGCCCAATTACTTGTGATTGTATTCGTCAAGATTTTTGGAAGGGGCGCCCATCATTTTTTGCCGTTTTGGCAATGAGATAGTTGAGCATCATATTAAAAAAAGAAAAGAAAAAAGACTAATGTGTTATTGATGCTCTGATATTTTTTTTTTCTGAGGCATTTTTCCTTGGTGCTTATACCACATTGATCATGCCTTTCATCCCGCTTTCTCTTAGTCGTCTTTCCTGCTATCTGTTATATGTATAAATCGCTTGAAGGTGCTTTGTCTATCCGCCTCCGTCTATTCTATGCTGATTATGGCATATTGCTTCACCGGAGATCTATTGCACCAACTGAGCAACTAACCTGTTGCTGTCAACTCAATGTTATTGTTTGTGCTCCTGTCGAACGCTTTAGTTTTGCCGAGTTTTTGTTCCAATCTTATCAGAAGAATTTTAGGTTCCTAAAGTTTCTAAACGCGAAGAAGGCTTTTTGATAAGTATTAGTTTTTTTCTGTTGAACTCTTGTGTGTAGTCATAGCTGTACAGACACTAAGAACTCTTGCGGATGAATGATTCGAAGGTCAGGGATAAAACCACTCTGCCCTAAGTGGGGTTAAAAAGTCAGCTCGTGTGTTTCACCGATTCCACCGACTACACCTGACGGGTGATTCAGTCGATACAAAAGGTGCCCTTGAACTTTAAATTCGCGATATGCTATAAGATAGTCTCCATCATTAGCCATTTGCACATTGTCTCTTTTCTTTAATAATATTCTGTTCGTCCTATAAATATTATAATAATTTGATTTTTGATATTATTCATATGTATTTTAATTAATTTTATTTTATCATTAAATGTTATAAAAATGATTTTTTTAGTCCAGGTTATTTTACCTAACAAGAACCATCTTTATTATTTTATGAAAATTTTATATAAAAAAATATCATTTAATCTTTTTTGATTAATTAAAATTTACTTTGAAATATGTGCATAATCAATTCAATTTATTTTTATAAAATGAAAGAAGTATATCACAAGCAGACATTTCAATAAGGTATTGTTGTTAGCTTGTTATGGAAAATACCAAACCTTATTTCGAAAACGGTCTGGCTCTGGGTGGTGGCTGTGACGGAGAGTTCGACGCAATGAGTAATGTGTGCACAGTGGCCACAACAAGTCAACAAGAAGATCAGCAAAAAGGCAAACGTATCAAACCCCACATTCTGCCACCGAGTCGCCGCATCCCACTAGCCGCCGCCGACGAGTACATCGCTCCCATCCATCGCGTTCGCCACCACACATAGTGCGATGCACCCAATCATGCGAGAGAGAACTCACCGCGATCGCCTCTCCTATCTGATCGAAGAAGTCGTCGAACGGCAAATTTCCATCGCCGTCGGCGATGGCACTGGAATCGAACTGTATACGATCATCGTCTCCGGGAATCTATTCAACATGTTAGGCAAGCTCATGATTCTTCTCAGTTCTCTGTGGTGATCACTAGTAATCTGTTTAATGCGTGTTGCCCTAATTGTGTGTGTTGATCATGCTACAAGAGATTGAAATCCGTGGAGGAGAAGAGGATGTGGGAGAGGAGGAAGAATGAGGTTGCCTAATCGGATTTGTTGCTAGACAGGTATCCTCTCTCGGTTGATCGATTTCTTGTGCGGATTAAGTGTTCCTATTCATGATTTTTTGCTAGGTTATATATCTTCCTGTGTGTTATTGATTTATTGTGTTTCTTTGTTGTTGATCTTTGGATGATTCTGTTCAATGCGATTAAGTTGTTGGTTTGAGTTCTATGTGATATGATGCAAATTCCAATGGGGCAGTATTGATTGCTCTGGTCTTTATGATTTGGTTGCTTTGCCTCTGATGATTTTGTTTAATGAGGTAGATTCCTTGTGTTTTGGAGCCCTCAGCTTTATGCACCTGTCAACCTTGCTTAGGAATTGTTGAAAATTAGTGGTTCGGGGGGTAGATTCTGGTCTTGGCGTAATCTGTTTCTTGTGAATGAAATTGAGTGCAAATTATTGGATTCGATTAAGGAGTACACGACATATAACGGGGCTAAAAAAGATGTGTCAGTTTTGTTGAGAATAGGTTTTCCTTATGTCCTGATTTAGGACCTTGGCGACATGCTGAGTAGATGTGGCATGGATTCCTTTGGCATTGGTTCGATGAGTTAAAATATGATGTAGTTCATGGTTGCCTCTAAAAAATCGCTTCAGCTGTGGAACTTTCAATACTTTCTGCTCGTGCTCATTGTAACGATAGTTGTTCTCGATGCTCCTGATCTCCTGTTTAATCACATAAACAGCTCTTGTATGTCTTGATCTTCTGTTGAATTGGTACTATAGCTCATTGATTCTTTTCTCCAGGTAGTGGCTTGGTGAGCTGAGGGTTTGATGTTTTCTAATTCTTGGGTAAATGACACCAGAAATTCATGAGTTGGACGATTTATTGGCATATTTGAAGTGCTACTCGCTCCTCCACATTTCAGAAGTCGTCGTCATATACAGGTATGTTTGACCTGTATGCCTTTGATTCAAATGTTGGGGTTTCTGCTTCATTTGAACCTACATTATGCTAGATTGCGTTCATGAGTCTTATGGTAGAGTCAAATAGAACAACTGGTAAATTTGGAAATTGAAATAATTTTATATACAAGATTATAGGTTCAATCCATTCAAAATAAAAATAAAAATTGCAGAACTCGTTAGAAATGTGAACTTAAACCGCTCCAAGAGTTACCTACCTGATAATGTTAATAATTTTATAAGGTTACAGCAATTTGAAAAGCAGCAAATCCATGAACGAAGCAAAGTAATCCTCCAGGATAAAATTAATGTGAATTCGCTGTAGTATGCGGTCAAGCATCATTCTGAGAGTATTTTTACTCCCTGAAGGTAGGCTTAGAAATTAGGATGGCCTAGTCTATTTGGCATAAGAGTGATAGTTCTATCATGTATAAATTATGTTTATAAGATACTCATGCATAAAGGTTGATCATACTCTCAAGTATGAGTTCTCATTGAACCCCAAGGCCCAAACCAAGGAAGGCTCCTTGTCAGCTGATGAGTCTTATAGATCTCCAACATTAGATCTCCAACATTCTGTTTTTTAGTTTATAGTTGAAAATAACTCATGTGCAGAAAATGCTAATTTTGATAGAAATGTGATAAACCCACCGAAATTGTTGATAGTATCTCGTTTTTAGTCAGTCCTGAGTGCTGATAAAGTGAAGAGCTTCTACGTAAGCCATTATCTATCACTTCAGAATTTTTTTTTTGAGTTTGTGGTTACAGATCAGAGAATATCCCTTGGACGCATTGATACTGATGCGTTGCGTGCACAACCTGAGTGTTATGATAATTAAGCATGGGCCGCTACATCATAGCTGGTTGAATGGAAAATGGTTCGATGGGGTTTCAGCATCTTGGATGGGTATGGTTAAAGACATTAGCTCCACAGCAAGAGAATTCCCTCTGCTGGTTGGATTTTAGGGTCTTGACCTAAAAACTTATGATAGAGGACATCGGACGCTATGGTTAAAAGGAGGACGCATGTAGCATGCTTAAAAGAGATGAAATGTACAAGAGATAAGTTACAGTGATGGAAAGAATGGTTATAATCAATCTCTGAATGTAGGTCAGATTATTTTGAAAGAGTTAATAGAGAACGTGGTTAGTATAGAATACAGATAGATGGGGAGATATAATGATGGTATTAGGTTGCTTCTTGAAAAAGAAGCATGTTGGCTGTGGATGTATAGTTGAATGAAGGGGAAGGATGAAGAATAAATGCTACAATTATGAATAAACTTTTGGAACTATGGGAGGATAAGCGAAATGAAAGAGACATGATAGGATCCGAAGTACAATTATGTGCCCGTGGGTGGCATTGTTCGAAGATAAGTTATGATAGTCACATGATGGTGCAAAGTACGAACATGAGAATGTAGACATGCTGAAGCAGGTTTAAGGAGATATGAAGCTAGGTTGCCTCTCAAGAGGAAGAGAACCCTAAGAAGAAAGTGAAAAGAAAGCCTTGTCGTCGTACATACATAGATGACATGATATAAGTTAAAGACTTCCTTTATTATTATGCTAAACTAACTCTGAAAAAACAAAAACATGGTTAAATCATAAATTGGTCTTGCTTTAGCCACTCTTTATCACAGTAGCATAGCTGCATAGATATCCTAGAGTTGATTTTTGCTACCCAAGAGCCACAATTTGTACTTACAGATTTCAAGAGGAAATAATTGTTGGAGGGAACTCCTGAGTAGTAGCTATCAGCCGACCATAGAATAAGTTCCATCATCTACTTCGTATCTTGCCCATGTCCTTCTCGATATTCACACCAATAACATTTACTAACCTCGTAAACGCATAGTTTGATGGGCCGATAGTTTGATGAACCTACCTTATTGTACCGTCCTAAGCTAAAGAAGAATCTCAACTAAGTGGTGGAGTGTCTTAATTCAGAGAAGAAAATACATCCATCCAAATATACAGTAAAAGAAGTGATAATCTCGTAAAAGCATCAGCTTTTATACAAAAAGAAAAGAACGTGAAGTCGAGCTAGATTCTGGCAAAAGATTCTAATTGCCATTTAGATGACTTTGTCGCTGGGGAGGGACCATTTTATTGGTATATTGGCAACTGTGTGCATTGTACCGTTGCTTTGCTTTCTTTTTTCTGTTATATTGGATTTCTTTAGCATCAATACCTATATGTGTGTATTTATTGTCTATATGTACTCTTTGCCCTTTGGTTGCGCATAGCCAGCCAGTTGGTTAGTTCTCTGTTGGGATTGATATCCATCAGATGTTCATATGACATGCATTGTTGTTAGTCATAATGAATATCATGAAATAAGATGCTCTTGTAAATTTATTAAATTCTTTCCTTTAAGTCCTTCAATTTTGAGTGCTTGACTGGTTAGTTCTTATCTCATTCCTTTTTGTTTTCATTTCATTTTTTGATTTGAAACGGTCCATTTTCCCCGTTCCACTCACCTCAAACTCAACCCTGTACCAGTATCACACTGTCATGCTATACGGCCATGTGAGCGCCAGCACCTGACCCTTCTTTAATTGATATGTTAGGAGTGTCCTAGATCCAATGCTTGTTCTTGTATACTTGATGGAATGCAGCTCATCTTCAATGATAGTTAGGATATGATCAACTTTTGGCTTCTCAGCCACCTGATCTGTATTATGCAAATGGCAATTTCCACCTCCTCCCATGACCTTGAGAGTAGACAATGAACCTTTCGAGGGTCACTCACAGCCTTCAGTTATCCATTTGTTCCGAAAGATCCCTTTCTTTTTGGATGTTTTAGAGCTTAATTTGATTATCTCACTCTCCCATAGTGTAGTCGTGTCCTAGAATCGACACCTGTGTAGAGGGTGAACTAAGCACACCACTCTGGATAGTATTTTCAAGGGAAATGTGAAATATACTTCAGCAGCTCGCTCATTCACTCCATCTTGCGAGCATGTGCTGAAGGCGTGAACATAGCCTGACGCTGGAGCAGATGGGTAAGTTGCTAGATTGAAGAACATCTTCCTCTTTATTGTTCATGGCTAGAGAACAAGCGCTAGGATCAGGAAAACTTTCTGAAAACTTCTGCAGCTAAACATATAGTCAAGAAACTCAAGCTAACCTTTACCCCGATACTGATCAAGGGACCTTGATTAATGTCTAGCTGCTTAAATTCTCGAAAGTATCTTATCCTCTTGTACTCTCGGTAGGAGATGGCAATGTAATCCTCCGATCACCTCTCAACCCCCCTCTAGAAATTCTCCTTGAGAAAATGTAGGAACCTAGTTGAATTTTGAGGATTTTGGAGTATGAGGGTGATATTCTGGCTAATGGAAAATGTTAAAGATCCGAAATCGACATAAGTTGTATCCAATTTTAATCATATGGGTTTGTTGACATATCCAGGGAGAGACACAATGTTGGTATCATCTGGTGAAATTGTGTGGTTCGGCTTTGAAAGAGAATCTTCTTCATCGTAAGATAAGGATCATGACAGGAATAACAACTAAAGGAAAAAGTTGCAAGACAGACCGCATCAAATCATCTAGTATGTATCTCATTTGTGTGGATTGCCAGTTGATCGGGCAATGTAAATGAGATTATGTTATTCTCCTTTTTCTAGTGTAAGTCCGTAATGAAGTTATTATGTTATTTCATCTTTTAAGTTTCCTTAAAACTCTTTGAGGTTTTGGGTTCCTTTCTATGTGACTTCTTCTATTATTTGTCATGGAGTTTTTGTTTCACATTACCATTCCACTTAACCGTGACTGTCTCAAGTTATTTCCTGTCATTTGATCTCCAGCTTGTGGAGATCTTTCCTTTCCAGGAATGCAACTCCTACACCTCAATATCATAATGACACAGATTTGTGTATTTGTTATTCGATTGTTCTAATAGACTAATACTGTAACGTCCCAGAATTTCCTATCCAATGTCTGTCAGTCACGTGGCGTTGCCGTCGCTCCAAAACCCATTTGAAGAAAGACGACAAGATTACAAGGGGTTTAAGTATCAGAAATATAGGAACTAGCAATAAATGTCCAACTTACATTGTCTTGTGTTACATGAAAATCAATGTCTAAAAAGAAAAGGGTAATGTTACAACAAGCCGAATTTAATCATCCCTGCTAAGTAATTGATCCTTCCTCGAACCTTTATTACCTGAAACGAACATGTAACCGTGAGCTCGAAAACCCAGTAAACACAGGATACACGTCTATCTCATGAGTCTGGCATGCTTATTATATCATGTGTTTTTCATGCACAAACAGTATGCAATGCAAGCAATACCGAGCAAACATATGCCAGCCAAGAATACATATATAAATATATATACATACAATATAATAACTCAAGTTATTCATGTTAATACTTGTTTCGTTCATCTTTGTCTTTATTAAAGTTTTTAAGGTTTTTCATGCATTTCAAGTCAAGTCGTGTTGTCTTTCGTGGATAGAACAAGTTGATGACATTGCTTTTACAGGTTCATGTCATGCTCTTCATGTATTTCACATCTTGTCGTGTTGACTTTTGTATTTTTACAAGTTTATGACATGGGAGGAGTTACCACAAGAATTTCAATCGTTACCTAGTATGATCGTAGCAGGAACAATTAAACAAGTAAGATGGTCGATGCAGTCGACCCAAGACGGTTAATAATAACCAAACACGGTCATCCATTGATGCCGCTGCGTGCACGCGAAGGGGTTTATCACACCCTCCCTAGCTAGTCCATTACACGTAACTCTCCCAATCATTGTTATTTACAAGAATTTCTTCATGTTCAAGTTTGCAGTATCTTCCAGCAAACATGAAATTAATCCCATTAATTTCATGTTTAACAAGATTTGCAAGTTTTCAAGATTTTCAAAGTTCCAAGATTTTCTAGCACGTATCATGGAATTATTTTCATTAATTTTCATGTACAGCAGGTGGCTGTCACGGCGTGTATATTTCAAAATTTTCAAGCATGTATTATGAAATTAATTCTATTAATTTTCATGTACAACAGATGACTGTCACGGTATTTGTATTCTCATTTGTCACATCAAAACTATACTCGAGGATAATGGAAATAATTTCATTATAAACAATCGGGGTCAGGTATTGTTGTAACGTTGTATAAAGTTCATCAGGATTAACAGTTCGTTACAAAATTAATAACCGGCACGAGATATCACACATCAAGAGCAAGCAATGTTCAGGAATTCAGAAATTTATTATAATCTATAATATTCTATAGGTTGCATCGTTACCCAGTTAGGCATGCAATTCAACATACAAGACAGTCAAGCACATCAAGATTTATTCTTTTATTTAATATTCAAGTATGTGATCAAACAATCACACCAAATCAAGTCATGCACACCCAAATATTTAATTCAATTCATGGTAACGATGTGTGTTACCTCATCATTTATAAAAATTAGAAAAATTCTTCAGATAATCCCAAGCTTAATCCTGCTTCTCAGAGTTTTTGTCACACCTACAATAATATCGCAACATATAAATACCATTGCATGATTTTCTAGAATAATGTATGCGGATATGCGTATAACTAAGTGCATCTCATAATATGTTATTATAACACATTATGCTATATCATTTATTAAACAAAAGGGTCCCTTCTTCCTCTACACTCCTTCCCGCAGAGAAGCAGGATGCCAGGCGAGGGTTTGGCCGGAACAAGACGTCGACGAAGGCTGGGGATTGACCGTCAATTGACGGGGAGCCTTCGACGAGGTCGAGGGAGGCCGGGTAAGGTCGGGGAAAGGGGAAAAAAGAAGTCGTCCCCATACGAAAACCATCATCGTCGAACTCGATGGTCGAATTCGATCTTGAATAACCGAATTCCAGTCGGTTTTGGCTGCTTCTGTCGTCGGGAAAAGGTTGACAAGGATCGGGATAGCTGGATTTTGATTGGGGTCGCGGTATTTCGGGATCTCTGGCCAATATCCGTTCGTGAAAGGTCAAGATCCATCGATATTGGTGGTTTTCGGCGTCCGATAAGGTTGTAAACGGCCGGGTGTGGTTGAACTCGATCGTGGTCGGGTAAATTGGGGTCGGGGCGGCCAGAATCCGGCAGGGCATTTTATCGCACGAGATGAATACATAACGACGACGAAACAAAAACGAAAGATAAAATCTTATCCTTTCTCTGTCTCTGTTTTCCTCAAAACGCTTAGGTTTCTCCTCAGGATGCTGGGTCAAAATTGGTGAGGCTTATGCATTTTGAAAGTAGTTATATCGACACGTGATTGAAATATTTATGGAAGCGGTTGAGATTTTTACGGGATTCTTGCATCGTTCAAAGATATCCTACCATATCTAAATATATACTTCCTTATTCTAAAATAAAAATTTCAGGATATTACAAATACTGACCCGGGAATGTCATTGAACAAATCGTTGTATCATAGATTTGTCTTAAGCTTTATAGGCAAGGCACTTAGGTTACACGCTTATCCATTTTAGTTTATCAGTAGACAGAAGAACACGGTAAAAATGTAAACAAGCAATGCTAGGTGCAATGTCTAGGATTGCAAAGCAAATGCTGGTAGCAAATACAACAATTCAGAAGCTGAGCTTGATGTACTAGCTCATAAGACATTGATAATGATAAATAGATTGATTCTAAAGAGGGAAAAGAATCTGAAACTCCTTCAGATTTAGTATTCTCCTCTTCTCGAAACAGGAAGAAATCGCCACTGATGCAAGGAAACTAAATACTCTTTCCCTTTGCTCTGGCTTCTCTAGCTCATGTTCTATCCATACTCCATAGCTGAAGCTGATAACTGAAATCATGGTGATGCATAAAGTTACATAGGTCACATAATTCAGTTCAAGTTAATTCAGAGGAGGAAAGAGTCACCTGTGTTTGGAGGGAGAGTGGTTGTTTATTTGAATCAATGGCGAGAACTGAAGGGTGTAGACGATGGCTTATTAGGATCGCCATCATATTCCTCCTCACCCTGAATTCTAGCAGGAATATGAACCCCCGAGAACCCGCCAGTGTAAGCAGATCCAGTGCCTGCCACCGGATACGGGTTAGTCGACCTCGTCTGTTCCATGACAGAATTTGAGATCGAAGGGTCATTGATCCAAGCACGAATCAAAGGGTTGTAACTGGACTGAAGGGTTCCCCCCTGAGATAACAGCTGGCCAAAGAATGATGGCTGCAGCATTGGTGTAACAGATGGTGGCGATGAGTTGAGCATGAATCCTCCGCCACCGGCATTGCCGCCACCGCTACCATCATTGCCAGCTGGAAAGCTGCTAAGCAGCCTCTGGAACCTGCCCATCTCCGCAGGCTGATTATTAGTCCAGCCAGCAGATTGGTGGTTGAAGCCAAGGTGGGAGGCAGCTCCAGGGAAGAAAGGTTGCTCCTCCACGGAGTGTTGAGCTGCCTGGTGGTGGTGATGTGGGTGAGACTGCATCATCATAGTTTCCCTGAAGGATTGCAGTGACAGCCTCAGGTCTTGGCTATGGCTGTGGCTCCTTGACATCAGTTCCGGCATGTAGCTCGAGAACTGCATTAGCGGTGGTGGTGAGGATGATGTGGCGGCAGAAACCTCATGATGAGTGGTGCAACCCATCGGGAAGGAGGACTTGATGGTGTCAGCAATGGCATCCGAATCAAGAGGAGGCAGGAGACCGCAGCTGTCAGCATTATTGCAATTCTGTTGGTGGTGTTGCTCTTGTTGCTGCTGCTGGTGATCTTGTCTGTCAGTGTAAAACCCTTTATTATCACCGTCATCCATCTCGACTTCATCCGACGAGCCTGTAGGTTGAGCACCGCCATCTTCTTCTTTTGGGCTCTTGATAATGGTAGCTGTTGGCTTCCAGGGCGGTAACTCAGGGAGCTCATCGATGGCAGGCTTCGTCTTCTTCAACAGCCAATCCACGACCTTGCTTGAGCGGTCATAGCCAAGACGATCCTGAACATCATAGAATTGTATGGCAGTGTGGGCTGATAGCCTTACTCGGCGATCCCTCGGACCCTTGGCGGTGAAGACCTTGCTGTGGCGGTCCTTTCGTCCGATTGACCGCACAACGTGTCCCCCTTGCACCTCCACGATCTCGCCAATGCCAGCATTCCTCAAAGCCAATCTTGAGGAAGAAGAAGCCTGGGACTGGTGTTTGTTGTCTCCCATTTTGTTGGCATATTCAGTACCATCTATCAGGGTGGATTGTTTCTTGATGGCGGCTTGTGATTGGTCGATAGGAGTTGGAAACCCTTGTTTCTCTAGTTGCCCATATAACTGCTGGAAATCAGTGGTGTGCTGGAGGAACTGCTGATGTTGGAAGCCCTCGAACGACGGCGGCGGTGGATGTGGGTATTGCAGTGTTGGCGGTGGTGCCCGTGGTGGTTGTGGTTCGTCTAGGTGGCGACTCCCTGCTCCTCCACCTTCTCCTCCTTGGTAGACCAGGTAAGTCCTCCGAGGATCCAGACTCAGTTTCTTTGCTAACTTACACTTTCAACTTTGCTTATTCGGTCTCGGTCTCGGTCTCTTCCTCATTGAAACTTGCTTCTTGGTTCTTGAATTGGTTCTGATGTTGCTTTCTCCTCCACCAATTTTCTCCGCCATTCAACTCCGACACCATACTCAATTAGGCCAAGATCCAACCCGTCTTCGCTTCTTTCGCAATTCAGCCTAACCTATTTCTCTTTCCGATAGTAACGATGACGACGACACAACAGTGGTGGTGGTGGTGGTGATGGTGACAGAGAGTGTTCTTGATGAAAGGGATTTGTGAAAGTGGGATCTTATGCCAAAATTCCTAAAAACATATGGAGTTTCGTGTTTAATATGCGTGTAAAATGGAAAACATACGTGTATATTTTGTTATTGACTTGTATTTGGTTGGCATATGCAGGAAGGTGTTGATGGCACTGGCATATGGTGGCAGTGTTTGGCTCAGAAACGAGATTAAAGAGATACTTGTGCTTTCATGACTCTCTGTCCGCAGCTGCTGCTGTTGTACTACGCCACAACAATCAAAGGCACACAAGACAACATTGCACAGGCACATAACCCTTCACCTCCTTCTCTATTCTAGCAGCTGCCTCTGCAAACTCAATTCAATTCCATTCAATGGATGATCCACTTCTGTTGCTGCACTGCTGCTCTCTAATCTCTGACCATGGTGAAACTGTAAAAACTTATATTTCTTCTCATCTTCATGAATTGCTCAAACTTTGGAGGTACGTCATTTCAAAGCAGTTATATTCCTTCGTTATGACTTAAAACGCTCGAAGAATCTATAACTTAGAGGATTAGTTAGGTAACACAGAGGATGTCAAATGTGGTTTTAATGGAGCTCAGCATGTGGAAGAGCACGCAAGTATTGATGTAGAGCTAGCACTATCATACGATTCTGTAGGCAAGGTTCTAGATAGATCAATGCACGTAGTGGCGTTAAGGATGTAACGAGTAGACTATAGATTCATCGATGGGTTAGAGTTGTCTTAATTGAGTAGAAGATAAGTGATAACTCTACGTCGGATTGGACACATCAAATATAGCTCATTTTAGAAACTACTAGTAAGGAACTAAGAAGGTAAGACGAGTTTCAAAGCAAGAAAAAGTCAAAAGAAACTTTTAGAAATGGACTAGTTCGGTGGTAAGCAATTTTTTCCGATCATATACTTGACACTCGAGTATCACGATATATTCAATTTAGATAGAAAATTCTATGATTAGTTTGATCTTAGATCGAGCTGATTAGATGAATCGGAACCATACAATTAAAGAAATCGACTGATATGAGAGATTCTTTTAGCTGTTTGTATTACAATGGAGGTAAAATACTAGAATGGTGTATATATGAACTTCCTAGACCCCAACTTTGTCAGGATTACTTGGGTTGTCAACGGTCTGTAGGTCGAAGGAAACATGAACTAAGTTATAATGAGTGATATGAACTTGCTGCAATTCACTTTACTCAATGCAAACTGATTCATATTGTTGAGTATAATTTGAATTTTTCAGACTGATGATGATTGAACCTATCTGCTTCTTGTTTTCCTTGTTTATCCGTGATGTTTCACATTGATTATCATTGCGCAGTGGAGAAAAGAGAGTATTAGGTGTACGGGGTGTACAACACCCCCCCCCCCCCCCCCCCCCCCCCCCTCTCTTTCCCATTTGATTAGTCATAATTAATAATAATCAAATTATTTTTATAATCAATCAGAAAATTAAAAAGTGTGAGGATGGGGTGTATTATGAATTCCCCAGGCTCCCAATGATGCTATGATAGATAGATCTCCTTGGAATGCCAACCACCTCACACATCTCCATTCATTGAAAATGACCCATTGCTGCCTCTCCTTAATATGGGTTGTCATTTTTGTTTTTTTTGTTTTTTTTTTTTTTTCCTTTTTCCATCTAAATTCCTTTGATTTTGCTTCTGTTTTTCTACCAGCCTGTCATCTTGTTTCAATTTACTGCACTACTCTACATGGTTTGTTTTATATCTATATCAGTCTTTTAACAGGAGTCTGGTTTTGTTTTGTCGAACTTCGCTAGATACGTTCGTGCTTTTCATATATTCTGTTTGTAAGGCTATCCTGCCTCGGACTGTTAACTAGGTCGAAGACGAGGTAGTGGAAGACATCTTTATCGAAATATTATCAGATGTTATTATCAGATGTACGAGATAAGAAAGGTCCTTTATAAAGACGTATGTGTGGGAATGTTTGGTCCAAAAGATTGAGCATTTTCCTCAAAATATCTGAATGAAATGTTAGGTCAGATCAGATGCTCAACAAGCGCTGGATATGATAATATTCTTGCACTATGTGCTTAACTGACGTGGCATGCCACTCCAGGATATGTGGAATTATAATTGAGGAATGTGTTTTTGTTTAGGTTATGTCTTTGGAGTATCATACTAGAAATAAAGGTTCCCTTGGGAAAATCACATCTTCTACGATACTAGTTAAACAGGATTCAGATGGGTATGACAGGAATATAAAGGATCACTGTGTTTTTGCTCATGATGCTATTATTATGTTCGAGATACATATTCATGAAAGTAGTTGTGGAAGGAGGAGGAAACTTTTGATAGAAATCTGCAAGTATGATATAATTGTGTAGTATTACATGCTGCAACCTCGTTGTTGAGTCGATGATATTAATCAACCTTTTTTTTCAACCATGTGTTGGGGGGTTCGATACTGTTTAAAGAGAATCGGGAAAGGATCTCTTTCTGTATAGCAAGAATAAGGCTCCGGACATCTCCTATACCAGTTTTGCTATTTGACGAGATAACGTGAGTTATGGTTTTTTTTCTTCTATAATATTTTATGGATTTATTATGCTGATGTAATTTTATATCTCAATTGGGTCAATCCAATCTCCTTTTGTAGATCGAAAAAGAATGAAAGTCCAAATTAGGCAACAACAGCCCTGCATTATAACGGGCTGGGTCTTATTGCCCTGGGTTGGATCCTCCTTTTTTTGCTTGGGCCTAACCATGACAATGATTCTTGGCCTAGGAACCTAGTATGCATAGTCCTGGATGTAAAACAATGCGTAGCAACATATGCAATAGACGAAAGCTGTCACGATAAGCAGTCCCTTAGCGTATCTGTATGCAGAAATTCTGATAGGAGAAATTTTCTTCTATAGTTTCCTCCTGTAACATATTGATCATGTCTTTATCCTAGGAGAAATAGTTTGGTTGACAAAATCAAGGTGCTTATGATTTGGTGTGTCCATGATTAACCAATGAAGAAGAAAGATATAGGCGAAAGTATGCAGGATAACGTCTTTAGCATCCTGCTAACTAGTATTTCAACCCTATTCTTCATAGTCATTGAAGGAATACATATCAACCACATTCAAATGAAAATGTAGCTCATAGAAAATGAGCTTAGACCTCTACTTTGGCAAACTGATATAGAAGTTGTGAATAGCAACAGGTTGTATTGTCATCTGTTACCTTTACATGCACTTTTTGAGTATGTTCCTTTAAATCTTGTGATGGTGGAATCTGTATATTTATCATCGAAGCGTGAGGGTTGTGTTGATGATCGTCTTTTTTCCCCATACTTAACAAGGAAAAGAAAAGAAAATCTTTTTTGTTGATCAATTGATCTTTCGTAATTCACATGTTTTGCTTATACATCCCTTACACCCCAGATCAAGCGGGGTGTTAAGGTGGTTGGAGATCTCGGACCCATCAAGTGGACAACACTATGTATGGTAGTTGCCTTTGTTTCAAGTTGCATACAGTCTTCAATATTATTTTGTGCATTCAGGACTACAGTAATAATTCTAAGAGTTGAAAAAGGAAGATGTGTGAATCTTCACATCTGTGAGTCTCATATGGATCGTAACCTTAGCCTCGTTTCTCGATGTTCATCGCACTTTTGAATCATGCAGCTCAAGCTATTGGTGCTTAGAAAAGTTTTCTTATGAGTAATTCAGTTGTTACTCACTACAGGTTGACTTATTTCCTAACGCTTGTGGATTTGACTGTCCCAGTTTATCTAGGATGGAGTGAGTATATGATGTCTCGGACTCGCTCGGAGATCACCAACCTATGACACAAATCTTACTCAACTTTGAACGATGACACAGTTCTTGATCACCTCACACTATCGATAGCTGTGGGATGAGGACCTCGCTTTACACTTTCTGGTATGTATTTACTTGCTACATGTCTACATGTAGCCACATTGGTCCCCATAAGTTACATGTGCAGAAAGCTGTTTTGCCTTGCTCTAATCTATAATCGCTTGTGATAAAATCATTTGTGGGATCACGATAGGAGAATATGGCTTTGTTCTTCATAATCCTTGCACTCCCTCTACTTGTTCTCTACGTCGTCCTCCGGCCACGTCCCGTCAAGATTCTCATCAAGAATCGCCATGTGTTCATTACAGGCGGCTCGATTGGCATCGGGTTATCCTTGGCCCGTGAGGCCGCAGAGGAGGGCGCCCAGGTGTCTATTCTGGCTAGGGACAGGAAAAAGTTGGAGGAGGCAGCAGAGAACATCCGTCTGTCCACCGGAGTGGACGTGGCGGTTTTCAGTGCTGATGTTAGGGACTTTGATGCTGTCAAGACGGCCGTTGAGGCGGCTGGGCCTGTCGACGTCTTGGTGTGTAACCACGGCGTGTTCTTCCCGCAGGAACTGGATGAGCAGGACATCCATGAGGTGAAGCTCACGGTGGATGTGAATCTGATGGGAACTTTTCATGTCATCAAGGCTGCTTTACCTTCTATGAAACTGAATAGAAAAGCTCGTGGGCCTGCATCTATCGCCATCATGTCCTCCATGGCTGGTCAGGTAATCTTTTTGATCTTATTTGGGCTATAACGAGTGAATTTTTGGTGATGAGTGGATGATTCATATATTCCCAACTAAATTTGGATTTTGAATGTAATAGATGGACAACTTTGATATCGGTCAAATATCAAGAGTAGCTAAATTTTCCTGATGTAATCACAGAGTGCATTTCGCATGCTCACTCTTTCTTCGGCTTGTAGATGGGCGTGTATGGATATGCAGCGTATTCAGCTTCGAAGTTCGGGCTCCGAGGATTGGCTGAAGCATTACAGCAGGAAGTCATCGAGGATGACATTCATGTGTCGCTTATTTGCCCTCCACCCACTGATACTCCTGGATTGACAGAAGGTCTATTTCTCTCCTATCTTCTCTTGGTCACATATTCGATAAGATATTGCTTCAGCAATGGGATGATTAGTGATAGATAATAGATCAGGTTGAAACAGTCAACTCAAATCACTCCCAGATGGTTTTCATCATTGGAAATATATTAGTCGATTTCCTCACAATAGAGTGTACATCGCCTTCCGTTTTACAAGGCAACATTATACTCGACTTCCTGGTCAAGCTGCACTCTCCATCGAAGCTCTACTGGGAACACATAGCTTCCCAGAAAGAAATTCGCCCCAAAAAATAGTGCTGTGATTCTATTTTTCTGATTGTAGTATTCTAAAAAACTGCTTTCCTCTTGCAGACCATAAGAGGAAGCCCAGAATCAACCGGATTATAACAGACACTACAAATACAATGACTGCAGATGAAGTTGCTAAGATATCTCTCGACGGAATAAAACGCGGTGCCTTCACTATCCCGTGCAACATCGATGGATTTTTCTTGAGTCTATTGACTGCAGGCATATCGCCTCAGAGATCGTACCCTATGGCTGTTCTTGAGGTCGTCGTGGCTAGTTTGGCACGCTTCATAGGATTCTTCTACATACTGCGTTATTACCATATTATAAAGAGAGAGAAGTCTAAGAACAGGTCTAGCGTGGATCATTGAGAATTGGAAGAGTAGCTTGGGAACTCGCTCGGTTTTCCTATGAATCTAATGGTTTTCCTCATGAATTTAATATTTTTTGAATTTTTATCATTATTGAGTGATGGGGTTATCCCACCAAGTTTTTTTCACATGTTAAAAAACAACCTTAATACCACACACCATGCTTTACCCCCTTCTGGTATGTATTTTTTTCGTCCAATAAATGTTATATTATTTTCACATTAAATAACGTCTGATCGTTTATTAATATGTATTAGGTTGATGTACGTAATTTACGTAATCTCTGATGTTTAACGATAAATTTATAAAAAAATCACGTCGATATACGTGTCAAATCAAAATGTTGAAAAAATAATAGGACGAATGGAGTATTTATTTGAAAGGAAATAAAGTATGTGTCATGACATAAATGTGCGTATTAATAAATAAACGGTTTGGATTAAATAATAAAGATGAATGATTGAGATTAAAACATACTCCCTCGTCCCAAAAAAAATTATAATTTTTTTACGAAACAAGTATAAGGATACAAGCTTTGATCTATGTTACGAGACGATCAAACGTAATTTTTTGAATATAAAACATATCATTTAAATGAATAACGAAGTTTTTCAAATTACTTAGATAATAATGCATATAGAGAGAACACATGATAAAAATTATTAGACGGGGATACGAGAATGCTAATCTCAATCCTTCATTTGTATTGTTTTAATCTCAATTGATTATTTATTATCAGATATATCTATATCATGACATAAATATTTATTTGAATTGAATGACGGCTACATGTGATTTAATCATACTGGTCCCAAAAGGTTTACTGCCGAGAAACTTGTTTTGTGTGCACTAATATATAAGCAAATGCTTTGGACTATCCTGGGCGGATCGTTGGCATCGGACTATCCTTGGCCCGACTGGCTTTGGTGGAGGGGGCGGCCCGAGTTTCTATCTTGGCCTTGGAAGACACTACGAAGTTGAAACCGGTGGCAAAAGACATCCGCCAGTCCGCCAAGACAGACATGGCGGCCTTCAGCGTCCATGTCAGGGACTTCGACGCTGTAAAAAAGGCGGTATTGGCGGCAGGGTCAATCGACGTCTTGGTTTGTAACCACGGCCGTATTTATGGCACAAGAACTTGAAAAACAGAACGAGGACGAGGTGAAGCTCATGTTGGATATGAATTTGTTAGGGACTTTTCATGTCATCAAGGCCGCATTGCCGTCCATGAAGATTAACACCAAGTTCCGTGGGCCCGCGTCCATCTCCATAATGTGCTCCATAGCCTGTCAGGTAGATTATGCCGTGAATGTATTTGAAACGTTACTCAACTCACGATATCTGCATTCAGCATTGTCTAGTGTTTTATATGTATGTACGCAGAATGACACAACTATACTTTTCGGTGTTTGTTGTAGTTGGGTGTTTACGGGTTTGCAGCATACTCAGCTTCCAAGTTTGGCCTTCGAGGAATGGCTGAAGCATTCCAGCAGGAAGTGATCGAGGACGACATTCGTGTATCTGTTATTTGTCCTCCAACAACTGAAACTCCTGCTCTGGCGCAAGGTATATCACTATACTTCCTTTTCTACCCGTTGGCATTCACTGTATTCTTTTAATCTTTGTTATAAATGGTGTACGATTCTTATGGTCCCAAAATCCACTGTGATTCTTATGACAACGTAAATGCACATGTCCCTAACCAACAATTGCCTTTCATTTGAATCGGGTTTACCACCCAAAAAGACGTCGCCGTCTCAATTGTAACGCGGATGGGTGATGTCTTTATTTAAATCTGTAATTTATTATATCAATGAACTGTGAGAGTTAATTTCACCACCATCATTAACTGCTGATATAGACTACACTTTACTTGGTAAATTAATTTTCACACCCTCCTGTCAACACCCCTTGAGATTTTGGTCCAAATTGCCCTTCAACATACACTGCCCTTCAACCGGTGCCCTTCAACCGGTTGTCTATTAATAAGAGATGGAGGGAGTATAATTTTATTAACATAACTTTCGCATACTTACGGTTTTTAATGTCTCAAAATATTGTACCAAATGGTTGAAGGAAAAATGATAGTGAGTGAATTGATGTGATATAAAGTAAAGATATTTTTATATAAAAAAATTATTACATATAAAAATATTACAATCTAAATGAGATATCAAAAAAATATTATAATTTGAATAAGATTGAAAGTAATATGGTTAATGTAAATGGTAATGGAGGTTATTAACCTGTCTAACTATATTTCATAGTGCTATGCTCTATATATAAGTGTAACAGCAAGAAGGCGTTCTCATTAGAAGGATCACTCCATGAATTTAGAGGTGATCCCAAGATGATGCCTTTTGTACTGCTTTGCCTTTGTATTATTTAGAACTTAATTTGTAGAATTAATCCGACACAGATCTTAAAAGGGTCATATTATTGTCAAGAAATATAAGTTCAATGCCAAGGCAATTTAAGTGTGATTTGAAAAACCTACCCTTACTTTTACATTAGGGATGCATTTGAGTGAAACAATTAAGGGCATCAATGCTTGATAATAATTTTAATTGTCCTGACATTAAACTGCTATGCCTTGGCAACAAAACCCGTGACTAAAATTATCATATCGATACAAGACTTTATCCTATATAGGTTGAATTGCAGATTTCACCTGTAAAAACACCCAATTATCAGAACCAAAATTATCATATCTTGCACGACTTTATCCAATATAAGTTCCATATCCAAACCATTTGTTCTAATATCATTGCATTTCGTTTGTTTAAAAAAAATTACACAGAAAAAAATGATGAAATCTGTGTCCGAGACAAACAAGGCTTCATCTTTGTGAAACAACGAAAGAATCGAAGCAAACCCAAAAAACTCGCTCTACACACTCTCCCCAAAATCCTCTTAGTCTCTCTTCAATTCTTCTCCATCTTGTTCTCACCTGAAACTGAGCCTTCGCTTGTGGGAATTATGTGGGAAAAAAACGATCCCTTTTTGTTTTTGTTCCTCCAATTTCGCCGATCTAAGATTTTTCTGCTCAAATCTATATATATAAGAGTTGCCCATTTGAGAATTTCACTCGATCTTGATCAAATTTTCCATTTTGGTTTCTGGGTTTTGTTTTTTGTTCATCAAATGGTTGGACTTGAAGGGGTTGGGTCCATGTTGATGTTGGTGGAGAGCGACCCATCTTGGTTTTGTGAGGGAAGTGTTGGATCTGTTGCTGGGTTTTGTGGTGCTTGACATTACAGTTTTTGGGTTCTCAGTTGGGTAAGTGTTCTTATGTTTAATGTTATCTTTGTGATTTTTTTTGGGGTCGATTTGATGGATAATTAGGTATTAAGTTTATGGGTATTGTTCATTTAATGTGGCGTTCTTGATGGTTTGGTATATTTTACTCCTCCGTCCCACGATTGATGCACCACTCGGACATGGCACAATCACCATTTTTGACATGCAAGTATGTCGATATATAATTTGACATGCTTATAATGTCGATCAAACATAGTTTTTTGTAAATTTATCGTGAACATTGAGTAAATTACGTGCTTTTAACATTATACATTTTTCGGGACGATCAGGTGTGATTTGATATAAAAATGAGGTTTCTATTCATGCGTATAGAATAGTGCAAAATACGTATATATCTATTGTCAAACTGAGGGAGTATATGACTACCCAATATGTGATTTTAGTAAGCGTTTCGATGTTAAAATTTAATATGTTGCATAGTTATTAGAAACGCTTGCAGAACGTTGGATATCAGATAAAGATTGGAACTTCCATCACCAATCACATCTTCTAGTATGTAGTCTATTATTATGTGGGAAATGTGAGGGAGGTTAGAAAACCTGAGTCACTATGATGTATGTGATCTTGTGGATTTAGAATTGTGGGTTGTTACTTATTTGAGCTTTTGATTCTAATATAGTTCACTGTGTCAATATTTATGGTGTTTGTGCAGGTATCTCATCTTATATTTGTGGTGGATGGGATTTTGATTGTCATCTCTGTGTAATCGATCATAGTGAGCGAGAAATGACGGTTCATGAAGAACACAATCAGTTTAGCAGTAGTAGTAGTGGTGGTGATGGTGGTGGGAATAGGTCCTCGAAAAAAACGAATGAAAAGAAGGCTGCACGGAGAGGTTTAGGTGTAGCACAACTTGAGAAGTTGAGGATGAAAGACCTCCAAAAGAAAAAAGAGGAGAAGGACATGTTGCCATTGCCTACTCAACTTCCAGACGTCGATAACTTTCCCAAAGTTGATGTTTGCTGGCCTCCAATGTCATTCCCTTCAAATATTTGTTTGCCAAAACTGAGATACCCTTGTGAAGTTAATCACGAGTGGGAGAGCCCCAAGTTGGATCAGTTTGGGTTGACATACAGTATGCCTCTTGGATGTGATGGTGTCATATCACTGCCGGATTCGATGCAAAGAATGCAATATCAATATCAACATTCTTCTTCTCCATTGGTAATGCCCGTGACCTTTTTTGCTTAATCGCTCAAATCATTTGCATCGTTGATTGTGATCTTAGGATGTTCTGTGTGTTTGAACATTTGTAGGTGAATGTATCTTCGGTGAATGCTTTTTATATAGAGCCCCCTTCAAACCAAAGCTACTACAATGATTTTAGATCCTCGTTGCGAGAGGAAGAGAAGGTATCTTGTCCTTATTTTGGTTTTGTTTGACCCGTATTATAGATCTCTGCAATATTTTTCTTTTTCTTTCTGGATTAATGTGAATGCCATTCTTAGCTCGCTGTTTGATTCCCTAGGAATCTGAAATGGGAGCTCTAAGGACATGGTTGACTAATCTCATGCATGAAAATGATCATATGAGTAGCTGAGTGGGTGCGGTATTGTGTAGTCTACTAACCTTGCATCTTACAGTTTTTTGGGGCATAACACGCTATCTATGTAAATATGTAATGGTACAATCACTCTTTTTTTGGTCGGTAAATTGGGGCTAATGGGGTTTTAAGGTTATGGGTTTCTAATGATTAATATATAGAGTTTTAATGACTATGTGGTTATGATTTTTTAATGGTTGATGTGTGATTGGGTTTCTAATGCTTAATGCGTGTGTTTAGAATAATAATATTTTTTCTATTGATAAATTAAGACTAATGGTTTTATAATGGTTATAAACCTCTATAGATTAATATATGGGTTGAGGCTATAGAAACATTAAAAATGATGTGAAATCTTGGTCTTGATTGGTCAGCCAATATGGTGGTGCAGATTATTGGCCTGAAGCGGCCATATCCCTTCCCTTTCGAGCCTCTTCCTGCCCCTGCTTTCCTCGGAAAATTTCCATCTATGTCATATCCGATTAGCAGATCAGATGACTCCGCTTGGTGTGGGAATTATATCAACCTTGACACTGCTGTCCCATTTTTCAGGTTAGCACAGTTTCAGCACTTGGCCTCCCTCATATATTGCCCTACACTTATTATTCGCTTCACCTCGAGGAATTCAATTATGCAATGAGAGCTCGATTAAGTATGTCATGTTTTTCAGAGAATCTGCTTCGTGTCCAAGAGGTGTAGTTGAGCCAATAACAAAAAGGCCCTGCAGAGAGAATGCCATCTCATGTGGGGAATTACTCGCTGTCGGTCTTCCTTCAATCATCCCAGCCCTTCCTACTCCGAGATTTAAGCATGCTACTGTACAAGGCGTGTCCGATAGTAGGGACCTCTCTAATTCAGGATTGTCGCATAGCCTGGTAAGTTCTTGATAGAACTGTAATCTCTATGCCTGATATCATAAGTTTGCTTTCTTGACATAGGTGGTTAATTAACATGGCATCAAAAGACTTAAGGTCACGAGTTCAAAAGTAATTCGACCCTCTTTAATTAGCACTTGTTATGGGACAAGCGCATCGTTCTCTTTGTCATAACTCGAGTTCAAAACTATGAAACCCAAGATTAGAATTTGTGTTAAGATACATATTACATTATTGGGCTTTCTACTTTTGGTTAAGAGTTTTTTATATCACTGAATTGCTTGATGCGCATCATTCTCTTTGTGATAACTAATCTTCCCTGTTTCTAACATTGGTCTAGCTAAAGTCATTCTAACTCGAGTTTATATCCTTCCATTCTCTATGAATTTTCAAGGGAAGTGCTGAGAACAGAAGTGTCGACTTGAGGCTTGGTGGATCAAAGCAACGGCCTTTCTTCAAGTTCTTACACGAGCCGAAGAATCAGGTTGTACCGACTACAAGAAACATTCTTAAAGCCGATAGCGAAATAGGGGAAAGTCTTGATCTCAACCTCAAGCTATGATCCTGTGGAGTCCTCATGGAGCATCCACACAGCAATTGAATGAAGCAAAACTTGTGTTCCTGTGTTTTCTTTCTGTGAGTTCTTTGGTTTTGCTTAGATGGGGTGAAATGAGAGATTGACTAATACCCCAATTGAGGGGTAAATATTTGAAGACTAGAAAAGATACGAATAGGTATAGATCCTGGTTTTGTTTGAGGAGAGAGTTTTGTATGAATCGGGAAAATTATATCGTCGTTCTACGATCTTATGCGTTCAGAGTTCATGTTTCTGAGGAATATGTTTTAATGTTTATGGTTCTTTCTGCACTAATCCTTAGGACATAGAATACATGGAATTGTTTGATGAAACCTATTAAACAAGACTACTATTTATGTACAAAAATGTATACGCGAAAGTCTTTACAGTGTTGCAAATGATCATGGATACTGCAATGCAACTATAACCTCAACTTGGGTTTTCTCATTGTGAACAAGAAATAAAGCGTTCAACTTAGCCATATCAAATACGCATGAATAGGAATTTGGCATTTTGGATATTGCTAGTAACTGTACCATATCAATTTAAGTGGATTTTTGTCCATAGTACACCGACAAATGGGACAAGTATCGTTCAGCGAAAACCATTCGAAAATATACAATGTCAGGTGAAATACATGGCAGCATTGCAATCCTCGAAACTCGTCTCTGTTCATGAACCCTGCCAAGCAAATAGCACAAGGCTCGTTCGATCTATTCACCATCCGTGCCAGATAGCTCGGGACCCTGCAGGAGTCTTCCAAATTCGACTGACTCTCGAGTCACATGCTTGATGTTAATAGTAAAATGCGCCCCGCTGCTACAACCATTCGGACGCTGATGAGATTGACGATCTCTGCTAATGTTATTATCAACGCAAAACTGATGAAAGTGGGAGAGTATGGGCTCTATGCAACATTGTTCAAATCCCCAACTTCACAGTAGCACCTGGATAGCAGTCAAGGCCTTGTCGCAATCTATATCTATTTTATCGTTTAAAAGTTTCTTGTGAACAACGTTGAGGAATCTCGACGGTTTGATTTGAGTAACTCTGTTATGTCTTTGCGACGGTGGATTGTAGTTGTATGTCTGAAGTTCCTTAACACTGACATCGAAGCAAAATTTGTCAGGTGGCACAGCTATACCCCGCTCTAGGGAGATCCGTGCAGAATAAGATGGACATTCAAAATGAAACCCCCGGCTTATCTTACATTCTTGAACGGTATCCATATTGATGATTATGGCAGAGAGAAAAGGAGAGGGGCTTTTTCCAGTATTGATCGAAGTTGAAGTCATAAGAGTGCATATATATAGTTCCATGCGACCACTATGAAGTAAGACAAGGTTAGAAAACCCTTGTCCAAAAAAAGAATAACAATGATAAAGATTAGAAAACATGATAAAAATTAAGAACTTTTGAACTAACGATAACGAAGATGATATGGATACCTTTTCTCAAAACATTTGAACTACAGATATCTCTTAACATAATATCTTTATATCTTTAGTTTCATAGTTCTTTTTATTTCCTCTAAAAATAAGTCATAAAGATTTGTTATCTTTAAAAGATATTACCTCCAACTATATATAGTCTCTAGACATAATATCTTTAATTTAACATCTTATCTTCGAAGATAGTATCTTAAAAGCATTTTATTCAAATCCTTTTGTTATTAACCAGGCTAAAGGCCAACAGCTTAAAATCACCCGGTTAAAATCCAACAGCACCAATCACATAGGCACAGTTGATTGTCTGCAGCAGATTTTTTTTTTTTTTTTTTTTTTTTGTGCTTCATGTTCCGTTTCACCTTGACGTCCAGCTCCAAAACTGTTACACCCAATTTTATACTTGTACACTGTTGTCCATCGAAAGGGAGTCGCTGAACTAACGATCAGCTCCATATGAAGCTCAGAATTACTCTTCTGGTCATCGGGTTATGGAATTACAGGATGCTTAATTTCAAAGAAGCCTAGTTGCCAACACGTCCCGACCCCCTGATGTTCTAAGAGAATATTTCAGTGAAAACCAGGAAGTTATACGACTTTTCCTAGGCAGACAATGTGCTCCTCTTGGAGCCTGCCATCACGAAAGACTATTTTGGTGCCTAATCGCCAACCCTTCACCGGATTCAAGCACAGAGATTGAGTAACAAAACTAAGTTACAAACATATGCTCAAGCGAGAAATAAATCAAAGAAAGGGGAAAAAGCAAGCAGTTGCATGTAAAAAACCTAATGGAATATGATCTTCACAAAAAGGACTTCAATTATATTTTCAGTGTACTGATAGAACTCAAAGGGAGAAAAACCAACTCTGAAATATTCTCTTTTTTTCATCACACCAAAAGTGTCCCTCGATTTTCACTTTCTCAAGCCATTTGATTCTTCTAAGCAGAGATAACAAACTATATATTGATTCCCCGCTCGGCTTCTATTTATTCTCCCTAGCATCTTTTTAAGTCCCTAAGAGGATCGTAGAACTTGCTTCTTTTCTCAAGCATTGATTTTGGACAATAATGAGCTTGAGCTTCGCTGATAGCAAAGATGATGGTACCTTGGAGCAACAAGAGAAACTTCTGCAAGATTTCGATGTATTCGAAAGCACCTTCTTGTCACCATACGAAACTGGAACAGATGGCGCTGGTGATGTTTATGGAAGAGGGATGAACTGGACCATTGATCTTGACACTAACTATGATCAGAATATTGCTCGGTTCGATGAGACGAGTAATGCAAATGGGAATGGGGTGGCAGAAACAGGAAGCAATTGCTGCATTGCAAGCGGAGAAAACATTTTGACCCAACAAGAAATTTTTCTGGAGGTGGATGAAGCTTTTGAGAGAAATCTCTGGCTTGAATATTGGAATGTGGCTTTCTTCGAGGACTTCGACGCAGACCCTAGTGCTGCCCAGACCACGGTAAGGATTCCATATTTGTGTTATTTCCTTCCTTAGTACAGAAGTGAGCATCGTCTCCTGAATCCTGAGTCATATTCATACCGTATAAACCTGTCACTTCAGATCTAAAATATAAGCTAAATGTGGCTGTATACTTTATAATAAGTTGATGTTTATCAGGAATCACCTAGTCCTATAAGTCCAATCGTAGCTCCCTAGACAAAAACTATGATGATTTTTACAACATAAGAACTAAACTTTATCCCAGATCGTAGTTATGCGAAACAGGAAAATAAGTACTCCCAACATGCAGGATAGTAAATACTCCAAACATAATTATTTCTTAACACAAGAACCCATAGACATCAATGCAGTGTTTCTGCGCCTTAACAAAATGTGTTCCATATTTTTTCATCCGCACTATGATTACTACTTAAACTTTCTAACTATACTTCAGTCAATGCAGGCTGCGGGAAATGACACACAACATGCAAATGGAATGGAAGACGCCCACATAATAGACCCTACCGTTCTGGGAAGTGGGCGTTGCTGTGGAGGAAAATGCCACTATGCTATGGAGGATCTAATCAAATTGATGGAGAAACCTCCAAAGGGAAGGAGAAGGAAGGATTACACGCCCACACCACAACAGCTTGCCGCAGCCAAACACCTTCAGAAGCTCAGGAACAGAGAATCTGCCGCCAGAGCCACTGCTAGAAAGAAGGCTAGTGCTACTTTTCTCTTAAGATTTAGTTATCATCATAGGAATTAATAATAAGAGAAATGTATCGCTTTGTAACTCGTACGTTTCCTACCAACCAGTTCAGACGACGACCCAAAAATCATCTTAGTGGTCAGGGCTAAATCCTTATAAAACAATCTGACAACATTAATAACATTCACGGGCCTTCGCGTTATAGAAATATTGACCTCAGGCCTAAGCTGAATTCTCCCTCTTAATGTTCCTTATGGTTTTGGTTTCAATTCTAGGCTCACATCACTAATCTACAGACTCTGGCGCTCAAGCTCCGTGCCGAGAACCGATTAAGAAAGAAATTGTTGAAGGTAAAGTGTCTTCTTTTGAAGGCTATCCGTGACGTGCTTTAAATCGCTTAATGCTCAGAATACTGTTTTGTTTTATCAGTTTCTTGAGATGGAGAAGAGTCTTAAGCTTCCAAGCGTGAAGGGGTCGCTACTCCGAAGGACAACCTCTGGACCTATCTAATGCTACAAGACAGCTACGCGACGCACTTGCAGATTATTATTGGGTTCGAGTTTTATCATGAAGAATCGAGAAGTGGGGATTCTTAAAAAGAACAATGAACAATAGAAGCTTTTATAAAAGAGTTGCTTATATTAACAAGTAATATGAGGGGGGGAAACACAGGATTTGGACATGTTTACACATAATTGAGTTCTCTCTGATCAAAAAAGCCATTGGTGCCAAAACAAAAAACATAAGCTCATGATAGAGAATGCAAGTACAGGAATACCTTTATAAAGAGAGTTCAGGAGCGGGAGCAGCAGAAACTGGTGAAGGTCAATCAACATCGACGAGTAATGTCCGCAATCCTGATGCAGAATCGAGAATCTGTGGTACTTGAACGGCGATAAACAAAACGATTACAAGCATGATCCGCAATCCTTCGATTTATCATATTACGCGATACTGATTTTGGAAGTGACAAAACCCCCGTATGTTTCTTCCTTTCTTCCTTGGCAACTAGAACGAGGTGATCACTCTTGTGCACCGTAATGCTAATCCAACATCGTTGAATCGTAGAATTGGATCGACTGTCGTGGAATCGAATGGTAGACGGGTATAATCACCGATTCAGAGGAAAATCTCATAACGGTTGCTTTTCTAAATGTCAGGGAAATTGGACATTACGGTTTAGTATCGGCTGAGATCAATGAACGGTAAGAGCATCCTGATTCAAATTCTTATTTTAAGGTTTTTAAATTAAATTGTCACGTCAGCATTTTAAAAACTCCTTTTTCTAAGAACTTTTTTTCATTGGAAAAAAATTTCTACATATGCCACATCAACGTATAACTTTTTTCAAGAACCTCGCTCCCAATTAATAAGAACCTTTCTGAAAATACTTAATTTATATTTATTGTTTAATAATCAATTCCATAATTAAATAATTAAATATATTTAAATATATTATAAAAAATAAAATAATTATTAATTAAAAAATAAAAAATTTAAGATAAAATTTTAACAATGATAAACATTATAACAATAATAAGCAAACACATAAATGAATTACAAATTATAACAATTTTAACTATAAACAAACATATCAAAAAAATTATTAATAAGAATATTAATAATAATTGTTCCTCATCCATCTCAAATCTTGGATAATTGCTCCTCATCCATCTCAAATCTTGGACCCTCCAGTTTTTTGGGACATTTCCCTTTTGGTAACCTCCCGATGTCCTAATTGAGACAATTTTCTCTAGGAACAGTATATCTCAATCAACTGTGATTGTAATATTCGGATGGGATATTAGAACTTAAAATGATTATAATATTATGTTTTTTTTTTTCATTTGATCAGTTTATATCCTATTTAGAGTAAACTGGACTTTACTTATTATATTTTACATTAATCGATGTTGATTTTTTTACTAATTATATTGCATTATTTCAATAGATTGTTTTACTAATTATATTGCATTATTTCAATAGATTCACAATCGATGAAATCATAGTCATATTTATGAAGTTAAAATCACTTTATTTGTTTTTAAAATCAACTCATAAAAAAATCTTTATATGCTAGTCACGCGTAAGTTTATGTGTAACCATACAGAACACTTTATCCTATGATTAAACCACTCTTTCGAGCTTATAATTTGATCGCGGAACAGCATTTTCGGAAATTCATGAAACACTTTTAACAACAATCACATAAAACAATTCCGAATAAGCTCTGTAAAATTGTGTAACGATGCTCTCAGAAAAAGGCCAAGGTTTTCAACATACGAAGCCCAGAAGCACATGAAAACCAAAACCGATCAATCGACCCCCAATCAAGAGAGACCTCAAAGCAGCTCAGTGAACTCAAACCAAACAGCTTTCCAGTTACTCAGAATCCCAAGCAACCGCAAATCTGCAGGTCTCAGCACACCTCACACACCGATTCTCCCTCGATCGAGAACCTTCGATCGGTGATGGAATCCGCATTCTCGGACTCCACTTTTTCGGTGTGGTTAAAGCAAAATCAATCGTCATCGAGCATCATTAATCAGATTCAAAACAAACCAAAACCTCATCGAATGAATCAAAATCAAAGGGAAATTGCAATGAGATGTGGAACCTACGAGAAAATGCAAGATCTACGATGATCAAGGGAAATTGCATGTCCAGAGGTGCGATGATGTGATTCGATGTTCGCATCTCTTCGTATTTCGACTGATATTGATATCAGATCAGACGAAATCATAGTCCGATGCAAAATCAGAGGATGAAAAGATTTAGATAGGAAACAAAACAGAGGTAAATCGCAGGCGAATCGAGGAGAAGAGCACATCAGCGGCGAATTGCAAATAAAGGGTGGAAGTGGAAGAGGTGTATTTATAGTCCGATGCTGAATTAGGGTTTGTTTTCTGGTTACTTCGGTTATGGGCTGTGTAGCCTGCCTGCTGCTCTTGTTTGTATCGAGGCCCATATATGATGTCCCCTCTTGGCCCATATCAGCATGGAATTCTGATTCAACAGTGATCTAAGATTTCGATTGATACACGGATGAGATCAAACAGGATCAATTCATTCGAGATTTATATTGGGGATTATTATCATCTAAGAGTACCAATTCCGTACTGATACGATGTTTGATATGAATGGTATTATGGCAATGGGGCGGTGTAAGGTGGGGCAAGTGTAAGGATATCTCTGTAAGATAATATGATTTATACAGATTTTATTTTTATTTTTTTATATAAAAGAGTGTTTCTTAATATCTTCGAATGTTTAATCATTAATCTCACGATTAAAAAAAAATCAACTCTATTTGACGATGAGTAGTCGACAATGGAGTGTTGAAATCCTATACAAATAATGACAAAGAAAGATGTGATTGATACTAAGGGGATTACTGAAATCCTATACAAATAATGACAAAGAAAGATGTGATTGATACTAAGGGGATAAGTAATCCAGGTAGCACCTTTTCCTATCCAACATGTGATCACTTCTCCAATGTATCAATCGTGGCTTAAGTGCAGAGGTGAAACCAAACTTAACGTTAGATAACCAAACTCGAACTGCTATACAAAATGACCATGAGGTTAACATTTCCGTTCTCATCTTCTACATAAATTATATAACAACTTTTGGAAAAAAAAACTATAAATTACATTATTCCCCATCAACCACCGAAAACCCCTTATAGTACACTATAGCAACAGGATGCTTGTCGCAGGTCGTCAATAAAAGCCCCGCAAAAGCCAACACTATTACAAAATCACAAACATAAACACCTAAAACAAAGAAAATATTTGTCATCTACGTCCCTGGAATGGATTAGGACAAAGAACAACGGAATTTGCGATGTGCATCTGCAAAAACGCTAATGTGCTGTTGTCACCTTTCTCTCGAAGAGCACCACGAACCTGGACAACGTACGTGAACTCCGGCCCATAAAAGTGAGACGCACAAGCTGCCTTACTTGCCATCAAATCCAATTCACCTGCAGCAATTTCCTAAAATGTTAACTCTCACAAGCATAAGAGCAAATGCTCCTAAGTTTAGCAAATTCAGCACGAATACCGAAGAGTCTACCAACTCCGAGCACTTTTCCTTTTCCACAACACTTTTTAAGTTCAGTCACTGATGAAAGCGATAACATAGTAGAAAGTATAGTTCAAGATGATTGAATAGAAGAAAAAAAAGGTTTAGCTAAGATGTCAGTAAGTGACATGAAATGCAACAGTGCACAAAAAAATTGAAAGAGAAAACTACCTGAGTGTATTTCAGCAGCCAGCATATCCTTGCTGAAATGACGCTTCAACCAGTATCTATAACGCACCGTCCAGTTCCTCACCTTGGTGAATCTAGCCAGGATCTGGCTCGACGTTTTGATATTATTACCATGTTCATGCTTGCTTTGCCCTTCATTGAAAGACAGCCTATCTTCTTCACTTAGGATCTGGAGCAAACACGAAGCGAATTCTTTCCAGATGTCGGCATTTGCATACGTAAAATCCAAGTGGTTACCCAGTATGTCCAATAACCTTTGAGAACCATATTCACCCGGAAAATAGTATCACCAAATCAATAAATCATCAAACTTCCAACGAAGATCAGAGTAATCACAGGCCCTAAGATGAGGGAAAATATAAACCAAATATGATAGTACAGGGGAAAAAATGTTGCATATATTCTGAGAGGGAGTATAAGAAATCAAGGTAATGAAAACCAACTTGTTTCCATAGAATAACATACCGATCTGATTCAATCTCACAAGTCTTTCCACCGAATGCTCACATGTATACTGACAAATTTTCAAAACAGACTCATAACAAGCGATGACTTCAGCATTTGTTTCAGCATTTGGTCCACAGCAAAAGCATTCAAGAAGATGAGCCTTTATCCTGCCAGTATAAATCAGTGTCTTGTAGCATTCAGGAACATGAATATAGCAAAAAAAAAAAAAAAAAAAAAAAAAAAAAAAAAAAAAAAAAAAAAAAAAAAAAAAAAGAGAAGAAAAAACTTGCACTTGTCTGTTCTAGTAATAGATCTGCAAGGGAAAGACTTCAGTTTGTCGCAAGGCTCCCTAGAACCTGATTCTAGGACTCGGGCACTGGTCAATGAGGTGAATCGAAATTAACGGTGTGATCTGATACCGTTTGCCAAATGCAAAGCAAACATCAGGATAAAAACAAAAGCATGTAAAAACATTAATGAACTGGGATGACTTCTTAGTTATGTTAAAATTGCATCCTCAAGGTGTTAACTCCGAGTCCAATCACTGCAAGAACAACTAATGGGACAATTAAAGTAAGAACAAAGTGATAGTAGTATTTACCTAAAAGATTGAGCAGATTTTGCCTCATCACAGTAGGGCCTAAGCACTTTAAGAGCTTTGTCAAGTTGACCGCCTAGTAAACACAGCTGTAAGGATAATCACAAAAATAAGCAACCTCTAAATGCATCAACCATCTAAGAGAAACTACTCATCAACAGAAGAAAGAAATTATGAATTAAAAAGAATGAAGCCCAAGCATAATGATCAGAGGTGAAGAGATGACAATTCCCAGATCGAATATATATTGTCTACATAAAGCCCTTCTGGGTGAAGAGATGATTATTACCAGATCATGCCTAATATTATGTTTCCGAGAAGAAGAAAAATCATTCAAGAAAAGCTCAAGTCCGTTATGAACATAAATAAAGAAATGAAGACAGCCGGATTCAAGAACTGACATCACCCCAAGGAATTGAATCTAAAATCTGTGGATATGTTAACGCATAATCAGAAGAATGGCCAACCTGTATCAAAGGGACAAGTGCAGCTTCCGCCACCGAAGGATCAGAGGAATTCACACAAAGATTTAAGCATTTCTTGGCAGATTTGTAATCAGCATCACGCAAGAATTCACCATAATAATCAACAAACTCATCAAGATGTTCTGGATCGGGTAGTTTTAAGGGAAGCAATGAGGGCTTCAAACCTGCTCGGATCAGTGAAATACAAAAGGGTCAAAGAAAACTACCGCCACTGGAAATGTTTGGAAAAATAAAAAAAAGATTTGCGAGCTTTTATCCTTCAATAGCCTAATACAGTCATACTGAGGCCTAACAAAAAATTTATGTGTGTGTTGAATTAATATTGAATAATATTAAAAATACGATTTATTGTAACAGCCGTGAGAGAAAGTAGTGAACATATAATAGCTGATTTAAATGTTATTCCTTATCAAATTAGGAAACATTGTAATTTTTATAGGATATTCAAATAAAACAAGTGTTGCAATTTTCACGGACGGAGGGAGTAATTTATTGGCTTTCTTTGTTTCCTGCCACGATATGACATGGAAATAATATGCTTTGCCATAAAACATAATCTGCATATTTAGCACTGATCATGCCAAAATAGATCAATGTTGTCTCCCTTGATTTAGAACTCCAGAGTATCTTTCAAAAATAGACAGTAAAATAGAGGCGGTGAATATAAAAAAATAAGCAAATACAAATGGTGAATATCAAAACTGACCGTGGGCCGAAAAGACAGAAGGCTCAAGAATAGGACCGTCGTCTAATATCCATGCTTCCTCTTCTTCCTCTTTCTCAGAAGTGTTTGAAGGAGATACACGGGATGGAAGTCCCAGCCTCTTCCTCTTTTTGAAATTTTTTTTGGAATCCTCGCTCAAGTGTTCGTTATTCCTAACAGATGTTTCCGAATCACAATGTGTGTGTGACTGAAACTCCATAACACTAACTGAATCATCCTGCTTTGAGTTTTGTACCTGCTCGTGCAACTCAACACTTGATGTCTCAGCCTCTTTTGACATGTAATATACGTCATAGCCACTCAGCTTTAGATCATCTGGTAGTTTTGAGTACCACACCTCAAAGAAGGTCAAACCGAATACCAAGTTTGAAAGAGGATTGTTGCAGTGTTTAGCATCGTCTTTAAGGCTGAGAAGGTAACCATGAATAAGATAACAGTTTGCTTATCCAAAATCAATGCCATAAAATGAAATGAATAAATGAGATACTGTAATACAACTCAGTGAATTAGCAACACACTAAAACACAGAAAAATATCAAGCAAGTTTTCCTGCTCTACAAAATCAACTCATTAGAAATAATGTTTTGTCGAAAAGAAGTGATCAAAAGTAAATTCACAGGAATACCATACGGAGATTATGATCTTTCAGCACATAAAATATGCATAGAAATTGGCGATGGTGCAGAAAAAAACTATTTATGAGTGCAAAAGTGAATCTTACAGAGTCGCACCCTCCTTTGCTTTCTCAAGATTTCTGTGCGTAACGCAATATACAATGAACTCCAAATCTACATGCAGATCCTGATTATCAATCACCAAGAACTGTCGATTTAACATGTCTAAAACGATAAAAATAAAATAAAGAAGCAACCCATGAAACAGAAAAATCACCATTCACAAATTTGCCTTAGGATAGCATTGAAGATAAGATAATTTGAGAAATACCTCCTTTTCTCTCCCAGCATTGTTCCTCCACGAATCGAAACGTCTACTGATATTATTTGAAAATACATTATCGCCTTCCTTATGCCTAAACAGCTCCATTGCAGCCTATGATTGCCGTAAACATGCAAAATAATGCGAATGCATTGCATTCTTTAGAAAAATAAAAATAATACTCAAATTCACGGAAAAAGCGGATAGCAATGCCAAGAAAATAAATCCATACCCAATACTTTAGGCGATTATCCAAGAGTGACCTTCCTTTGCAAGTTCTTCTCATCAGAATACTCAGCACCTCACTTGCGTCTTCCCACTTACGCCCTTTTATTAGCTTAAACAGAAGATGGTGCAACCTACGCCGATTAAGATGGCGCACATTCTCTGGTGCCAATGTGAGAGTATATGATGGCTTGGTCAATGACAACTCAGTTCTCTTAGCAGCATCTGCATCTCTCCGACTACCATGATTAGCCACCTTAGTGGGCTTCTCTTTCACAGAATCAGCAACCACCAAGAGTTGATCCGAGTCATTCTGCGCCTCACTTATATAATCCTCAGTTTTCATTTTACCCTCCCTTGATGTCATCTTCCACGAGCAGGCGAATCTGAAAAGCAAAGCACCCAAAAGTATTCAAAAAATAAAGCATGTAAATTTTCACAGTTTGAAACAATCATGAATGCACATAGTTACCAGTCCAGAAAAAAATAATCCATAAAATCATTACCAGTAGTCAAGATTCAATAACACTGTAAGTCCTCTAATATAAAGCAAACAGCAGCTTTCTTAAAAAAAGATTTCTTGACAGTACAACAGCCACTTCGATAAACATTCATCAGTTGTAAGCCCACAAGCTCAAATCATGCTACCCTAAAAAATTCGGCACTCATGTGAAGACAGCGGTTCTGATAAAAACAAGATAGCGATTCTTTCAAGTTCCCTGTTTCTCCTTTCAAAATCCCTCTCAAGTTGGGCGGTGAACATAGCTAGTACACTATTGATCTTATTGAATCCAACAATTATGCAACAAGTTTTCTATTTATCAGACAACTATGACAAAAAAGAATAATAATACTAATACTAATCCTCCTTCCATCCTGAAATATAGTAAACAATTAAAGCCGGCAATCGGAATTATGTGTGTTGAATTATTACAATGAATTTTATCATTTTTTTAATGATAGTGAACATTAATGTATAAGCTGAGTTAATGAGGGCATTGTAGGTGATGAAGATTTTTTTGTTTTTTTATGATGAGAAAGAAAAAACAGTATATTTTGGACCGGCCAAATAGAAAAATGTGACTTATATTTCAGGACAGAGGGAGCAACATTGTTAACCTTCGGTAAGATTGGTTATCGAATAGAAACATCGAACTTTATACAAATAAAACAGAAACTCCAAGCTCAACAAAAATTAGAAACTTCATCAAAATTAGGGTTACATTCACCAGTGAAGTCCACCAACATCGCAAAATCCAAGCATCAACCGTTCTAAATCTAATCTAAACCCTCACATACACACTAATCGAGAATTGAATCAAAACATCGACGACTAATCATTCCAATAATCAAAAAACAAAGATCGTGTTAAGAGAGTTGAAGTGAACTGATTCGAGGTTTTCGAGTAGTACCTGAGTTTGATTCGATTGCGATAAATTCTCCGATTCGAAGATGAATCTGCGGCGGCGCGGCGGGTTGAGGCAACACTGACCAACAACGAATTCCTTCTGATCTTCTCCGAAGTTTGTTCCCCCGCCCCAAAAACAAAGAAAAAAATACGATTAGGATTTTCATTAGTAAACACAAAAACTATTTCTGACTAGCCACGAACACATTTTGTCCTTCTATATACTAGTTAGACGGTACATATGTTTGAATTATTCTCGTTTTATATTATATATTATATTTTTTTATCGTCTTAAAATATATTTAATATATTATATTTAAAATTTTTTTAAAAAAATATCAAAAAAATTATCATTTGTTATAATATATCCATCATTTTTTTTCTTCTTCACTCTCATTCTCTCATCCAAATTCCATTTACATCTCATTATTACTAAAAAAATATTCTTTTTTCATCAAATCCCATAAGAATTCAACATATACATAAATAAATATATGGGGTTAAATCATTCGTTATAATTTGAGACGGAGATAGTACAATATACGGACATGATTATTAATTCACTTATACTAAAATGTACTATTCTTTTCGTTATAACAAAATTACAACACTGGTCAAACTTGACCATCCCAATTAAATCATAATTTTATTTTATTTGAAAATTTTCCACTTTAAAACATGTTAAAATATTCTTACTATTTATTTTATATCACATCAACTCACCCATCATTTTTTTTTTCTTTTTTTTTCTTATTTCTCACTCACAAAAGTCGAGGGGTAATTTAGTTTTTACATCAAAAAATAACACATACACAAATTATTATAACAGATTAACCGGGCACACGTATCGATATAAAATTTGACAACAAAACATATTTTTTTGATAAGTTTATCATAAAATATCAATGATTAAGTAAGTTATGTATTTCGATCTAATACATGTTTCAGGACGATCAAACGTGATTTGATATGAAAACGAAACTTGTATTCATATTTATAAAATAATACTTTCTTCGTCCCATAATAAATGTCACAAATAGATCGATACGGAATTTTATGCGTATGTTGAATTTTTATTTCATTTGATAAAAAAGAGAATATATTTGTTTTATGATAATAGGATTTATTATAACAATTATAAAAAAAATAACGAATATATTTTAATTAAGTTTGATTGATTTTATATTTATTTTTAGATTAAAATTTATTAAATAATATATGTTATAATTATTATGGAACATTTAAAAAAATTATATTTATTATAAAACAACAAAAATATAATATATATGTATATATATTCTAAAAAATAATAAAACGAAAAAAATACTAATAAATGAAAACACCACGTATATTTTACCCAATTGTTTTTAGGACAGTGTTTGTGATTGGCCACAAATAGTTTTGTTTGTGGCTAGCACTGAAATCAAAATAATCCGCTCATAACAAGACAGGAAAATTGGACGATTGGGATTAAATTGGGAAAAAAGCAGCAGCATAAATTGGCTCTCTGTGCATCAAACCACGAACCGATCCTATTCAATCGTCTCTTCATCTTCTCCAGAAATCAATCTCTTTTTGTCATCATCATTACTGAAATCCATCATCAGTTCCTGTGTTTCTATTGTTTCTCACCCTTAGTCAATCATCTTCTTCAATCGATCTCTCACAATCTTGCAAATTTTTGGGTTTTAAACTGTTTAAATTTATTTTTGGATCCCACTGGATCAATTTCTTGATAAAACTGATCCGATGAACTGAATCGATTGCGAAAATAAGAGAATTGAGATTTGAGCCATGGCTTGATGAGAAAAGAGATTGGTGAAAAGAAATTGATGAGCTAATAAACAAGAAATTGTTTTTGTGTGGTTTTTAACTTCTTTTTTTCAATATAACCCCATTCTTCATTTTCTATCATTTTGATTAAAAAGCTAATCATAAACAAGACTATTTATGATTAGCTACAAACACATTTTTTTTAATACCAAAGTAGATATCAAAACATAAATGAATTTTTTATCATTGATTTCAATATTATTTTTTTATTCGCATAATAACTCTAAAATTACAGATGAAAAAGACATTTTAAATCTCAATAAGTTCCAGATACAAATCCAAGTGACAATGTTGACCATATTTTCCAACGAATTTCAAAAACATTGGTTATGGTCGTATTTGGCTAATTTTTGGATTATTTTTTATTATTTGAGATGATTTTATAAAATTGTTTTAATTATGGATTGACATTATATCATTGACTGATTTGATGATACATCGAGACATATAAGTCAAACTAAGTTTATGCTATTTAAACAATAGGCACAAAATTATGTTATTTATCTCAAGTCAAGATGATTCTATAATATTCAAAGGGCGAGCAAACTATTATTGTACTACAACAATAGCTAACCAACTCCTGCTGCTAAAATGCAAAAAACGCTCCATATTTTGTCATATTTTCATATAAAAAATATAGTACTAGTATGCTCCATTAAATCCCAGCAGCATCAACAAGATTCAAAGCATTACAAACAGAAGGGAACACAAGCAACAATGATATGCAAGCAAAGGCATCAGCACAATCAAAATACATTTGGCCGGCACGTCTCAATCTATACATCATATAAACAACATTACGACGACAAATCCCTACAAATAACACAGGGAACGGAAGGAATACAAAAGTTATGTACAATTCGATGACAGGAAACAATGTGGACGGCCAAAGTGGCGATGGTTCAAGGAGAAGTCCATTGAACGAATGTTTTCTTAGAACAGCTCATAACTACAGATGATCTATTAAGTTACATAACCACACCGGTAAGCAGGTAAATAACTTCGCCGCAAAAGAAAAAGAAGATGGTAACTGCGAATTTTTCTTGCGTTGCATCACATGAGCAGAGCGGTCGACTTACAGATGGGGCAGACATTTTTCAACTTCAGCCATTTCTTTAGACACTCATTGTGGTATTGATGTCCGCAGTCTAGATATCCAAGCCTGTCATTCTCTTGATACTGATCCTGCAGTCATACAATTTGGTACGATAAAATTGGCTCAAATGCATATATACTACGGTGCGAAATCTAAAGGATGAATAAATGTTGCTCACGAGAAGGCGAACATCATCAGTTTTACAAAAACCAAAGTGAACGGTACATGTATCAAGTGAAGAAAGGAACCAGACACACTTTAAGGATATTGGTAGCACAAGTTCGAAGATGGTTAGGATAATACATGAAGCAACTGTATAAGCAATGCACAGAATCACCCTAGGAGGAAATGACATATACCTGGCAAATAATGCATAGATCAACGTTCTGATCTAAAGATGGCAGCTCCTCCAAATTGATATTGTCAGACATAGAACTATGCAATCTCGTCTTCAGGTGGTCTGCTATGTTTTCGTCCGAGAGTGGATGCACACTGCCAATCTGTTCACCCAAGGCAAGAAGATCCTGCAATCAAAGACTATAATGAGGACCTTCGAATAATATACTGAAATTTGTCGACAAATCATTCATGATTATGTTCACTAGAAAATACAAATCATTCATGATTATGTACACTAGAAAATATAAATGAGGTCATCATCTTGATGCAGGACCCCATATTTCCAAAAGGGCATCATATCGACGGACGATCAGCAATGTTATCCCGGCATGGAGGGGCCCAATGGCAGTCTATCCATGCCGCGAGCTTACATGCATCCAAAAAGCATGTAGATGATGGTTTTCTACAAACTGAACGTAAATGATGCTATCAGAATTTTCAAGGCATCCATGTACAGGAACCTCTGACCTCATGCATATTTTTCCAAAAACAAGAGACAATAGTTTCATCGACCTACCTCATAGGACATGTCATCTATGTTCATCCGCATGTCGCTATGATGATCAATGGCATTGCCTGCCACACTCAAACCTGGAATCTCCAGTATTGCGACTTCCTACATTCAAAAAGTCAACAACTTCATCATGTTCCGCCAAAATAACTTAACCTATTTTACTATATAACAAAGATAATCACCAGAAGAGGAGGACATACATCTGCTGGCAGAATATTTAAATAGGGCATATTCCGAAGTCTGAGAACTGAGTCGGGCCTTCTATGAGGACGGTAAGTCCGAAATTCGCTTGTTGGAGGTGATGCCTCCACATCAGCAGAAGAATGATTGAGAAACGCACGGTGTACAGGATTATTCAAAGGGTGTCTGGCCGGCAGTGCTGGTAGAGGAGGATGAAAACTGATGGGGAATCCTCTTATCCCTTGTATACAAGGGGCTGGCTGAATATTATTGATTATGGGAGCAGAGTGCATGAAATTCCCTGGGACTCGACGAGCAGCTGCTTCATGATAACCCCTTGGACCGACATTAGTGACTTCCAAAGGAGCTCCATGAATGTTGCTCCCTATACAGATATACCAGATGAAGTCAGCTGATCGTGTCACATAAAGCATCACCTCTTCCAGAGCGGTAAATGTCATGTGAAATGTTAAAACATGTCTTATAGCGTAGAACTTGGCATGCATGTACTTCACCCTATTTTTCAGTTGAAATTTCTCCAAGAAAACATAAAATGCACTTTAACCATGTGACCATTCCGACAAGATCTGACCAAGAAACTTATGATAGCATTAGCAATCATATTGTGAAAAAGCGAGGACAATCATTAGGTAAAGCAAGCGCAACTTTGGAAAATGCTTTTAAGTGGTTAGTATATAACTTGTGTATGGAAGCAATGTTTTTCAAACTTATAGAACCCATAACCAATCACAATATGACAGCTACAAGTGTATCACTTTTAGAAATGAGAGTCTAAGCTTGCATTCCTCTACCGCAGGAAAGAAATGACTATTATAGATTTAAAAGGCTGTCAAATTTGATTCAAGTTAAGTTTCTTTGAATCTGGCATTTAGAATAGAACATCTTAAATTATGCCAACTATCACAACGTCTGATGCTTGTTAAAATCCAACTATCAAGAGAAGAAAAACTCGACGAGGGACGACAACAAAACCAATTCCAGATATCTGTGATGATACAAATGTTCTCGTACCAAATTTCAGATACGCATTGCATGACACTTCAAAAGAAGGGAAATTGAAATCAAGAGAAACATTGAGTGCTTGCATTAAAATACCAAGCAGGAACATTCGCAGAAATCAGGAAGAAAAGAATTGCAGAACAAATGGCAGCTCAACTGACGGCTATTCTAGATAGATCTTTATACAAGAGCACAACCTTGGACAAAGAAATAAATACGTACCTAGATAACAAGGTACTAATGGCATCAGATTCCAAGGCAAAGCACCTCCGCCGCTGGTATTATGTATAGATTGTTGGTCCATCCACACAAGACGTGACGGCTGAAAAGGTTGTCCCATAAAACCCCCTTGCATTCCATGGTTATAGTTTTGTGTCCAAACCGAATCCCTACGAGGCCCGGGTACAACACCTTGATTTCTTTGGGCATCTTGTATCATAGGCGGAGGACCATTACCTCTATACTCTGGCATATGATATGATGCATCCACCGTAGGGATCGCAGAGATACTAGACACCGACGAAATGGAAGAACTAGATCCAGCATGCTGAGTGTTCGCCGGGATGACTTCAGCATTCTTTCTCTTGTTTGATCCTCTCATTCCATCCATTGAGAGATTGTTATGAGCATAATCATCCGTAGGAACTGCATTGCCTCTGTGATTGCTAGATGATGGCAAGTGGTCTGCCGACACATTGTTTACATGACCAGGGTAAGTTCTAAACCCAGAAGACGGGTTAACTCGCCTACTATAAAAGGTGGATCCTGCTGGAATTTCCGGGACACGTAATTCTAGATTTGTAGGAGGATGTGGTTGGTCATATGGGGTCATACCATAAAATGCCCCGCCAGTATGGGGTTCGAAGTGACTATTAGAGTGGGAATTAGTTGATGTGCGTCCCGAGGGAACAGAGGGCTCCGGATGGGGTTGGCTCTGGGCTAGTTGGCCTGATTCGAAATCACTTTGTCGACAGTTCGGAAGCATATCCCTTTCATTCATGGTGCGGCTCCTGGAGTCCAATTGTTTATTCTTGAGTCGAACCAAGAACCTTTCTCAAAGTCAACTGGGGAAAACACATGAGAATTGGTTAGTTTCAAAAGCAACCAACATGTTGGACATAACGAAAAAGAAGCAACTTTTAGGAGTTCAGTCATGAGAGACAAAAGAAAAACTCAACTGTGCTCATATCCATTCAAAACCAATGTAACAAAATCCAGTTAGAATCATTGTGATCCCCTTAATGAAGTATGTCCTGGCGTCATAAGTAGAAAGACAGGTTATATATGATCATCTCATTGAAGACTTAACTTTTCTCATAATATCTTTGCTTCAAGAAATATAGTCTAATGCTTGGTTTCTGAATCTCATATACTTTACCGAAAGCTGACATTTTAGAATCTTGTTATTTTTCTTGGTGCTCTAAAGTCTCAACCCCAATAGCTTTCCCTCCTCACAGATGATTTATCTGTTCTGCACTCATTATCAACATCTCAAACAAAGAATAGAATGTACTAAAAACACTTGAAATGGAGAAGGGAGTATTGCCCCCAAAAAAAAAAAAAAAGACAGGAAATTTTGATGCTTTACACCTTCATTATGAGGATATCCTCATCCAACCAACTAGATCAAGAATTTGTATTGCTACAAGACACCCATTATAGACAGTAAGCCAAATGATTCAATATCATTCAGAACCAAAATCAGCTGACTGAAAGCATAAGGATCGAAATCAGCTCAATAAATGTTCACTACAGCAATTTAGCATTTATCCATATGCCATACAAACTAGAATCGCACCACAGATTGGTTCCATTCCATCTTCATTTCAAACAGCGGGCAGAGTGGCAGACCTTCAATGTTACTAAAACCGTCTTGCTTCAACGGTATGAAAACAATTCCGCTAAATGCTACGTTAAAACATCTTCAATTTAAGAAAAACAAAGCAAATACTCACGGACGGTAAGAGAAAATGCTTCAAACAATAGTTTCGAAAATCACATATTTTGCCTATACAGATACAAATAATACGAATGTCTGCCACATTGTTTCTCTCCAAATCTCACACTTTTTCACATAACTCATGCACCTATTACTAAAGCTCGGATCTTTTTCCTGTGTTTTACTAACTATGCTAAAAAAGCCTTGCCATAATCCATTCTGTCAAGGTAAAATTCACAACGCCTACCACAAATTCAAAAGCACATAGAAATCCAAGCAAAATATCATATTCTACAAACCCATCCTCAACAAGAACATCAAAATTAAAGCTCAAGAAAAATCAAATGGGGGGGCACCTTGAAACTCACCCAAAAATCACCACACAAAAAAAAGCTTCAACTTTCTTCAATTTCAACGGCTTGAGAAACCCAGTAACCGATTCTGACTTCCTGCATTTGAACAAAAGAAACCGAAACCCTAATCAAAATCAACACATTTCACCCATGATCATCAATTATTAACCCTTTAAAAAACGACCCATCAAATACCCAATTCAATTCATCAAGATCAGAAACAGAAACCCATTAATGCAGAATGAATTGAACCCATCATCATCATCAATTTAACAGCTTGATTATTGCACCATTATTGTGAAGAAGATTGAAAAAAGTACCAATTTTTATTGTGATTTTTTTAGGGGAATTGTTTATACCAAGTTGATTGAAGCCAGAGATCGGAGAGGAAGTTTCTTTTGAGAGGAGATGAATTGTGGTGAAATTGGTGGGAGCAGAGGAGAGGGAGATGCTTTTTGTATTATGATTATTACAGCTTTTGTTTCTTGCAATATTATAGTGAAAACTATTAGTTTGGAAATATTTATTGCAAGAAAATATGTTTTAAAAGAAAAAAAACAAGGTGATGTAAAAATAGAAAGAATATCTCTACGTGCATAATTAGCTTTGGTTGGTATTGAAACAATAAATAATTACTCTTTTTTTTAATGGATAATCATGAGATAAATAACTGATTTTTTGAACAAAAATATATTTTTATACAATCTATACATATTCGTATTTATCTATTTTATAATCATCTGCATAAATTACATAAGATTGTATAAAATTATGTATATAATGTGTTAGTATATGATAAAGGTGGGTTGATTTCAATTACGTGAATATTATAAAAGTGATCAAGGGAATAAGAAATTTTTTCCAGGAATGTGATTTCCCTTTTAAAAGATCCATTTAGTTCATATATAGAGATTAGAATTTGAGTTTACAACCATGTGAAATTATAAGTCAGAATGTAATTAACATCAAGATCTCACGACTAAAGTCTCGTTATCGTTAGTTTATCATGTAAATTTATCTTTAAAATAAAATTCTTGAACATCTACATAAAACCATGAAGTAACTGTGCAAAATAAGCTCGATCTAGACATTTGCCAAAACATGGCTGATATAACAAAAACGTAAGAAAAATTGTGGTGACTTAGGGAAACATATTAGCGTGGTCCAAAAGGACTTTTATGACACGTCAAAATTGTGACGATCTCACAAGAAGTCCCCTTATAATTGGAGCCCCCACTGCTCAAACCCGAAAATTTTGCTTTGTTTGGGTATATGTGGATCATCATTTTGCGAATATTCCATTTCTTTCATGTTCTTGTATCCAAAGGATTTCTTTCTGATAATGTGATATACATCAACTACTACTTTTTTTTTTCTTTTTTTTTTTTCAAAGGGCCCGTTTAGGGACGGAAATCTATTGCTCTCTGTGTTTTTTTTCATGATTCCGGGATACACGTCGGGAAGCTACGACAATCCACACATAATAGACGACATTCAGAGATATAAAATTCCATCATATGTGAGTGCCCATTAATCACCGTAGGTATTCAAAAGCAATAAACATCTTCAAAGTAGGGCATATACATTCATCTGGCGTTATTATAGTTTATGATAACAACATTTCAAATGTTTCTTGTTGATTTTAACAGGATAAATTGGTATTATTATTTATCTAGTGAATTTATGTAAATGATTGTTTGTCATCGATTATGAAAGGGTTATTGGAATAAGATCATACTCCCTCATTTCAATTTATCTATCATTCGAAGAAAACATATCAATTCAGAAACCTTAATGACATTGTGTGTGGG
>LIEC01006488.1:0-51176 GCA_001925005.1 Drosera capensis
CCTGTTTGTTCCTATAGGAAATCAAAGAGCCAAAATGCCAGTCGTTTCATCTTGCATAAGGCGTCACGGTCGATGGATCATGTGATAAGAACACTTGTACGAAAGAGGACACAAAAATCACTATTCAGTTTCTTTGTACTAATAATCACAAATTGCCATCTAAAGGTGAGATTCTGTCAAGATTGTGATGAGCATTATCTATGTGAAGGACCAGCAAAAAGCTGGCCAAGAATGTAAGTGACTTAACATATCAAGAGAAGTCCACTGCCCACCAATGCCTCTTGCCGTCTATCAAATGCCAAACACCACTGGCCGCAGTGGCGTTGCTGATAGTGCTATTGACCAGCCAAGGGAACTCCATGCTAGCCGGGGTCTGATCCATTAAGCAATCTCCCATAAAGTTGAATCGGTCGAGTCCTTCGAAACCCACAAAGGGATCGTCGGCTAGTATCATTCCAGATAGACCCATCTCGTTGTTATATTCATCCTTGATCATTTCGTCGTGTTCTGTTTTGGATTCCATTGCAGGGGAGACTTGTTGTAGGAGAAGAGCAGGAGGGCTGTCCAGGTGGTGTTGTGGTGGCTGTGTTTGTGGAGGTGAGACTGCCGGAGTGTCCTGTGGTGGCCGAGGCAAATGTCTCTGTGGATGGGAACTCTCTCACCACTTTAGATCATTCTAGAACTTTCTTTTCACTTCATCACTTGCTCTCACTTACGGAGCATTAGGACTCACTATATTTCAAGTATAAACCCACAAACACAGCATGAAGACGTGCTACAATTATCTTTCGTCTTCATAAAATCTCCACAACCTTTGGAGATTTAACTGTCAAATCGTCGATGTTCCAACTACCAAAACAAAACGAGGAACACCTACTATTTCTAATGTTCCTATCCGCCCTAACACTTTCACTTCTGACTCTATTGTCACTAACAAAATATGTCCATCTAGATGCAATCGAATGTGGAGAAGTAACAATAAACTATATTAGTCGTAATAATACAGTCATCATTGCTTACCACTGTGATCCCTTATTGATCTTACACTTCTGTTAGTTGGCTTTGTTTGTACTTCAATTATTTTGTGAAATATCACGGCCTATTACCAAAAAAAGAATAGAAAAATTTGCTTTGGACGATTAAAAACATAACTATATTAAATAAGTAAACAATTTTTACTTATAAACCAAACCTGGATTGTTTGATGAATCGATTATTTAATTTCGCCAATCTTATAAGGAGTTGTTTGATATTTCTGTTCAACACTATAATAACCATAATAAGTAATAGTAACAGAAAAACAATAGCAAATAGTAAATCACTTTATAAAAAAAATGATTTTTTTATAAAGAATCTTGAATACTGTATTCAAATTAAACAAAAAAGCAAAATTAAAAATCATTATTCTTTGATTTTTTTTTTTCGTTTTAGAAATAGAAATTAAAAACAAACACTTAGGCCCTATTTGATATTATTATCGTTTTCTATTTTCATTTCACTGACTAATAAAACAGAACTGTTTAATATCATTTTTGTTTTTTGTTTCTTAAATGTATGAAACAGAAAAAGGAAAAAAAAAAGATATTTTGTTTTTTTTCTTATTTAATCAAAGTACCATATTCAAGATTATTTTTATAAAAAGTCATTTAATTTGAAAAAATATATTTTGATTTTTATTATTAATTTTTTGTTTCAATTACTGGTTTTGATTTTTTTAATTTTGACAGCAATATCAGAAAACCTAAAATATTTCATAAACTTGTGAAACAAAAATAGAAAAATCAAAACAAAAATGATACTGCACCAAGAGCATATACAACGGTTCGATCTAGCCAAACTCTAAAAAATGAACTCGAAAGCGTAACGGTTCGGTCTACCTCAACATTTTTCAAGGTATGAAATACACAACGGTACAAGATGAGTCGTATTGAAGATTTTACTCAGGTTTCAAAATTTATGATTTGTATTGATTTGAGCGTCTCACCCACAAACTCCAACTGATATGAAATTTCTTTAATATTTGAGCATAATTTCTTACACATCATTGCACCCAACTTTTGAAACTCAACCTTCATCTAACAAAAAATTACGGAGCCAAAAACTTCAGAATAAGCCAAGGCTCGGTCCTTTTCAACACTGGAGTGTCATAGTCAATCCACCCTCTTGAGTCACATGACAACATCCCATCCGTTGTTTGGAAAACATCATTCAAGGTTCTTCCGGCGAAACCCAAAACCCCCTTCAAATCCAACATTTTCATTTTCCCTCCTTCAACATACCCCCATTTTTCCCTCCTCAAAAAGCCCTACCCATTTCCCCAACACTCAACCCTCCAACACTCGAAAACCCCACCGCCAATGATTCCCTCCGCCGCCGCCGTCGCCGAGACATGTTCGAAATCGATCTGCTCGATCTGCTACGAGGATCTGAAACCGCTCCACGAAGACCTCCAAGTCATCTCCCTCTGCGGCCATGTCTTCCACCAACTCTGGTGCTCTCCATTTCACTCTCCTCTTTCCTTAATTCGTTTCTCGAATCGTTCATTGAGTTTCTGAATTGATGATGAATTGATTGTGTTTGTGTGGAATGGAACCCTAGTTTGCAGCAATGGATGGAGTATTGTGCACGGTCGAGGAAGAGGACGTGTCCAGTGTGCAAGCAGGTGTGTGCGGATAAGGATGTAGCGAGGTTGTATTTTCAGTCGGCTGGGGATGTGATTGGTGGAGGAGGTGGAGGGGAAGGGGAGGAGGTGGAGGTGAGGTTGGACGTGAAGCGGATGGAGTCAAAGGTTTGGGGGTTGGGGTTGGAGGTCGAGCGGTGGAAGAAGGATGTGGAGAGGTTGAATGATGAGGTCGGATTCGATTTTCTGTGGATTTTCGTTTGTTAAGTTTAGGGTTTCTAGGAGTTTTAGGGTGTTTAGGGTTTCATGATTGGGCTGAAGTTTCATTAGCAATGTAGTCGAATGTAATGGATGCAAATTGCAATGCCACATTGTGAATCCTTACAAGATTCATGTTTTAGGCCTCAGGTAGTTGGGATGAAGATTCTACTCTAAACTTGAAAATGTTATCAGGATCGCTTTATTAATTGTATCTTAGATTTGAATAGATGTGACTGGTTTTTCCTACAATGAGGCTGGATGGATGGTTGTTTTGGTTTGGTTTTTTGAAGGGTTTTAGGGTTTTGGATGGGAGATGTGGGTGTGAATTTTGGTTACTGGGATTAGGAATTTGTGTGGTTGAAGAGGAATATTTTCGTGAAATTCTGTGAGACTGGATAGACAATGTAGTTTAATACAATAGATTATTGTATGTAGAATGATGATGCTTGCAAAAACCTATAAGATGCATGATATAGGCCTAAGGGAGGTGGAATTCAGATTCCACTAGGAACTTTAGAGTTGAGATTGTCAGAATCAGGTTGTAGAGTCGGATAGAATCAGGTTATACACTCAGACCATAGAATGAGATTATGTATACCTCGGCAATAGAAGAAACATGTTGCCTTTCAGTTTGAGTTGAACTAAAGCCGATACCTGAGTTCTTTTTAATGGCAATAGCAATTCGAATTGGCTTGAGCGCCTCCCAATACTTGTTTTCTGTATCATTCTTCCAGCTTTCCATTACCAAAGAGCAGCTTTCAAGTACCAAAGAGCAGTTGGCGAGAGAAGAAACAATGAAGAAAGAGGCGATCAAACAGAAGATGTATCTTCAGGGAGTGCTGCAAAAGAAATCCAGTGTATGCTTGAAGTCTGACTATGATTAGAATACTGAATATCCACAATCGCAATTAGCAACTTCCGCTGATTCAAGTTTGGGAAAAATGTTATGTATTTTGTAGGAGCTTCTGCAATCTGCCGTGGAGTGCTCCAAATTGCAAGAGAGCAACTTAGCATTGGCCAAAGAGCTAGCGGCTCTCAAATTGTAAGTGATTTGAGCATCGTCTGTGGTGATTTTGGTGCTTGCTTTTTTTCATATTTGTTCTTTTGAGATTATTTTATTAGCTGACTACATTACTTTAATTATTTTTATCATATAATCTTCACAGGTTATCCGATTGTAACCTGGGGGAAGATGACATCTTGAAGCTTGCTTCCCTAGGTAACGAAGCTAGTAGCCAGGATGTGGTTGATGTTCTCAAGAAATCGTTGGTCATTCGCAACAAGTATGAGCCAGCTTCTTTTCTTTTTGAAATTTAATAATTTGAGCTGTTGATAGTTAGTTTGGGTCGATTTCTAGTTTTCATGCGCATTTGGGACTCTTAAGAGTCTAAAATGAGTATTACAAAAGGCTCCTGTTATACTGAGATTTTTTTCCCCCAGTTATTGATCAACACTAGAGTCGAATGTTTCCCGATATTTAGATTCTATATTGTGCTAGGAATTACAAGGAGCTGATGACTAAGTGTAATACTCTTGGAAGAGGAGAAGCTAGTGCCCTAAGAAAGCTCGAGAAGGCTAATACTAAAATTATAAAGCTCAAGGTATCTTAGTTGATTTCACTGTCTTTGTTTGTGCTTAATTATATTCTTGTGATACAATTTTCTTTTGATTGTGTCAGGCACAAGTAAAAGAACTTGAGTTGCTAATTGAAGCAAAAGACAACGACGTCCTAAGGACGTTAAAGGCTTCCAACAAACGTATTGACACTGTTATAACCGGGCCAAGTGATCACAGGACTTCTTATCATTCGTCTCCAATCGTGCAACCATCTGAAATTCAAATGGATAGCCCAGGTGTGACCATAGTCAATTTGGATGAAGATGACAACTCAGATCCAAACGATTCACCTGTGCATAGTACGAACAAGTGTATCTATGATAAACCTGTCAAGGTTGATAAACAAGAAATCAGCAATGGTTCAGTGAGCTTCTTCCACCATGACTTGGGTAGTGAGGATGTGCCTCAGAGATCCAACATGCAGAACCAAGATGCTTTTGTGGTGAGATCCAAGATCACCTCAGCTGGTCTTGATGCTTGCAATGACCCTGAGTTACAGAGATTAAGGAATGTATTTGAGGTTTCACACTTGAAAAGAGATGCCATAGACCTAACTGATGATAGTTCTGCAGCCAAAAGCACGTCTTTGCACATACAGGACATAAGACAAGTTCAACCTTCTCTGCACTCTAAATTGGATACCCTGATTTCTCTTCCACTTTCTGAACCAGGTTTCTCTTGCTCCTACTTCGTTAGTTTTTTTTTTTTTCTTACACAGCTTTCAGTATGTGCAAATAGTTTCTATTAATATTGCTCGTGAATTGCAGGAGATAAATCCTTTTCTGGGGGACTTCTTGGACCTGACGGGTCTACTCGGCAGTTGGGCAAATGGTGCAAGCGTGTTCAGAACAATAGACCAACAGTCTCCCTGTGCACAACACAAAATCTGAATACTGGTAGCTTGATCGCTACAGGGGCTGACGGAAGAGGTGGAAGAGTGAAAATCTTGAGACCTCCAAGCATGTCATATCCGGTAGGCCTCGTTGTTCTAGTTCCAGTTACGTTTGGTTGATCCTTATTTGCTTCGCTTTAGAATCTGTTAGTTTTGAGTTCTCCATCTCCATTTAAGAGGTCTATCGGTTGTCTTGAAAATCCAAACTTAATCATAATCCCAGCGACTCGCATGTGAAATATTGCTTGCCGTAATTTTCAGTACTTTGCCATTTCATCTAGTTCCTGATGTGAACTCCACATGATGAGATAAGTAGTTGATTTGTTGTCGTAATTCTGCGTATTGTTAGATTTACATTCGGTGGTTCTAAAGTTTGACGTGTCATGCAGGATAGAGCACAAGGTGCTGTTTCTGCGAAGAAACCCAAACTAGGGAGCAAAGCAGGCACATCTAATGCCAAAGGATGCTTTCAAATGGAACATTTCTTTGGAAGAGCTACAAGTTAGCGGGAAAAAAACATGGTCAGCTTTCTGACTCAATCTTATAATGTCTTGCATAAGGTTCCATTCTCTAATACTAGAATCCTAATGGTATTATCCTGGGATGTTTTATCCATGGATTATAGGTCCTAGCACACATCCTTTTTAGCAGTATGTTGACTGGCCAACACGAAGAGTGCATGTTTTTTAAGCAAAGCATAACTAAATTGTCCTCCTTTACTGTAAAAATGATGGAATAGACAAATAAGTAGAGAGTGCTATAGTGCTGATACTATTCCATAAGATAATTTGATAAAACTATACAAATTCAATACGTATAAATTTGTATATGGGATCAAATGATTGTAATCAATTTGAGACAAGTGAGTGTCGAATTTATGAACTCAAAAGAAATACTCCTAGAAAATACTACTAGAAAAGTAGGGAGTAAAGAAAAGAAGACGATAGATGAATGATTGAGCACTGCTCACATCATGGAATCCAGGAAAAAGATTTTGTGCGGCTAGACTTTAGACAAAGCTAGTCGTGTTTAGCCCTCATCTCTATGATAAAAGGTGTCTCCAAAATGCGGGTCCTTTTTATTCAATTTCCGCACTTCACTCCATTCGAAAACCAAATGGACAAAATTTAGTCACCACTCCTAATGGCCCTTCAACTCCTGTGCTAATTGTCCTAGTTGGTTTTGCTCTCTTGATCTACTGTATGATTCCGTCCCACTTTCACTGCTATATCCTCTGTTTTTACTCCTTGAACTAGGATAAACAACATCAACATCTTGTTCATCACATTACTCGAACATTCCATGATGTTCTCTGATATCCAATATGAGATCCTACTCGCTCTTTCATCAGGCATTACCTCTATTGTTTCTTCTTGAACGAGGTTGTACAACATTAACAACTTCCAACATTTCAAATTACTCTCTAGAGCCTAACTGTGATGCTACTCGATACTCACCCGCTTATCCTCTATTATTCCTCTTGGAACGCAGTTCTACAACATGAACATCTGACGTCTCCCAGTCATTTAAGACTTGATAAGGCAATTCCACAGCAGTATGAACGTTGGCTTGCATCTTGTATGATGTTTTCCAACTCCAACTCGAGATTTTCTCAATCATGGATGGCTATATCATCACGAACCTTTGTCCTATATTGATCGATTAGTCTACCATGATCGTAAGATTTATGCATAATAAATGTTTGAAACTCAAAACATTTATATTTTACAAGCCATGAAAGTGATGATCCACCAAGATTCCACTTCATAGGAATTCTCTGAAGCACTTCAAACCTATATATTAAATTCAGGCATCCCTCCTAGACAAAATCATCCTCCTTTCTTCACCTCATACAGTTGTACTTGGAAGAGGCATCATCCAAAGTTTCAAGGTAAACAAGGAATAGCTAGTGAAAATTTAAACAATATACTCTACATTATCTAGTGTTTTCGAGAGTCAAAACTTTATTTTTGGATTTTTTTTATATCTATACAACATGTAGGCGTCCTCCCTTACCTGTTCAACATATTGGCCGCCTTTCCTCAAGTGACTCATTAAGAGCCACAAACCAAGCTCGAATCCTCCATCATCGGCTTTCAAGATCTTGCAGAAATAAAGCTCAAAGGATAACACAAGCATTCGGGTTCTCTTCCATGCTCGTGGTATGAGCGGGATAATAGTATCTTGGCATTTGCTGAGCCTGTTGATATTGTTGCATTTGCTTGTAAGCCTTGATCAACTCCACCATTGCATCAGGCGGCTGCTTCTTCTCTTCATCCTTTTTCCCCTCTTCCTTCTTCCCTTCTTCTTTCTTACCCTCCTCGGCCTTTCCATCCTCTTTCTTGCCCTCTTCTTTTTTCCCCTCCTCTGGTTTGCCTTCTTCCTTCTTCGGTTCCTCTTTCTTCTCCGGTTCCTTGGATGGACCAACCATTAAGATCTCTGTTGTCGGCCAGAACTTGCGTAGTTTGGATACTATGTCGACTGGATCCACAGGGCCGATCACAGTCATTTGTCTTGTTTTCATGTCCATGGCTATCGAGTCGATCCCTGAGCATTGTGCAGAAAAGAGTTGGCGAAAATAGTTAGGGAAGAATTCGCACCACAATAGACTTGTTGAAATTCATCACCAATCTCACGTCTTCAGAACCGTTAGCCTTTTCCCCCTACATGAACTTTATTTGGATTTCAAAAGCTCATGCTGCAAGAAGCCAAGACAAGTGACTGCACAACTTGAATGCCTATTCTATACACTCGAAGCCTTCATGATCTGACTTATATGATTAGCCGTGGCCATGTGCAGATCATATGAGCTAGAAATATTTCCCAATGAGATTTCCTTTGCTGTTCACTATTCTACTGACTGTTATCTACCTGTATCATGTAGCTAAACCCTGCTATGCATTCTGATAGTGTTATTCCAGTATGATGCTTTTCTAGTTCTAAATTAGGACCGAGTGTCGCCAGTTGCCTGCTAAGTCAATATTGAATCCAATTCATGATCTCAGACTTACTGAATTATATTTTGGGCCACTTAATTTGTGTCACTGCCTTCGCTCTTCTCTGTTCTCTGTTTATCCCTGCATAACACTCAATCGTTCGGTTTTACCCATGATCCATCACTGGACTCATCTCGAGATGGTTGTGGCATTGCCCTCAGACCAATGGTTGGATTCATTTTGACAGTATTGGAAACGATGCTGCTCTCGCTTCCATAGTCCCATATCTGAATTAAATCTTTACGCTCCCATTAGAAAGAGCTGAAGATAATTTGAACTTGAAGTTGTGAGTCTTGTGACCACTTTGATCTAGTAACATATTTTTAGATAATCAGTTCTTTCCAATCTATAAAATGATGTATGTTTTCATCCCATGTGCTCTATCTGCACTAAAATTCAAAATGATTCAAACTGTTTCATTCAGCAGAATTATGAGAATTTCGTCTTGTACTACTCCTCCCGGCACCCAGTGTCAAAAGCTTTCGTTCAGAGTCCTACATGTTAAGACTTTTTTTCCTTTTTTTTTCCTTTTTTGATAAATACATCCCAAACACTGGATAGTAAGTGTTTGAGATGATCAAACCTATTTAGATTTCAATCTCATATGAGAAGACAAGTTTAATCAAAGTACCTGGGAGAGTGGCAACGGTCTTTAAGGCTTTTTGCTTGGCCTTATCATCATGCAAGTCCAACTTCAACACAATTTTCTGCAACATCCCATAAATCACCCAACATTAAAAAAACCATTGAATCTCACCAACCCATAAAGAGAACATAGCAGATGCACTCATAAACCCAACAAATCATGAAAACTTGAACAAATCAGCTACGTCCTGGACTTCTTAATTCCGAGCAACACAGACTACCCTGTAGAACTCATGTTCCAAGTAAATCTACCACTCAAATCGTCGAACAAGCCAGTTCTCCAAGCATGAATTCTCATTATCCAGATAATGATTGAATGTTCGAACCAACTGTCCGAGCAACAGAGTATTACGACCCAATCTCCTCTTCGAGAAACTAAACACCCTAATTTCTACAAGATGGGACAAAACCCAGCTAAAAGTAGCACAGCAAAGTCCACTCCTTGATTGAGCAAGAACCACATGAAAGAACCACTCAACAAATGACAAGCAAAAAAAGCAGCAGTAAAAAAAAAAGATGGAATTTTGCTTTAAGAATCAGAAACCCGTAAGTGGAAGATCAACTAAAAAGGAAACAGAAACTCAGAACAAGAATAAACTGATTCAGATCAGATATTTATACCCTCATAGTTGCTGCTGTATCTCCTAGAATCTGCAGAGACTTTTCTGCTGATTGTTATCAGAATTACACACAAGAAAAAACAATAAAAACACAAGATGAAGAACAAGAATGTGGAGAAAATAGTTGAAACAGAGAACCAAGAGAAATCAAAACAATATTGTAGTTTGTGATTTCTCTCTCTAAATGAGATGGGATGATAGTATAGTATTGCTAGTTGTGGGTTTGTATTGCTGCTGTACGTGCTGGGGGGACTGTTTGGACGCAAGCAAAAATGCACTATGAAAACCTGTCGATGCACACTAGGAGAGAGAGAGAGAGAGAGAGAGAGAGAGAGAGAGAGAGAGAGAAGGTGGAATATGAGACAAAATGGAAAGGGTATGGGTGAAATATATATTGTTTAATGGAGTAGAGTTGGGGAAAGCCAGAAGGAACTGAATGGAATTGGTCTGGAAATTAAAGAAAAAGAAGAGATTTTTTATTGATGATGGGGCGGAGTGTTGTAAGACAAAGATTAGCGTTAAAAGATTAGCAAACAATCATGAACTACATAGGTAACGTTGAGTATAAAGTGTACAATAGTAAAAAATTGATAATGGGGGGTATTAGTGATATAATGAGATGTCAATATTAGTGAGAAGTTTTTATTCTTGACTAGGTATCGGGTATCTCAAACCTTGTTTTCACATGATAATTGATTGGAGACTAATGTCTCTCGATAAAATATTTTTGACTATGCGTACTTGTGATGTAAAGTTTGACGAGCGACGTAGAATTGACAAAATGTTATTTTTTTAGAAAATTATCGTGAAATATTAATAATAATCTGAGTTATGTATTTCATTCCGAGATAGTGATCCAATTTTGTTGCATCAAATTTCTTAAAATACGTACTATTTTTGGCATATTTCAATTACAATTATTTGATGTGACCGACATGATAATTTATGTGTCTGTTAAAGTTATAGAAAGAAAGAAATGAGAAAAAAAAAGAAAAAGAAATGATGGTTGTGTGGGTTTATGTGATATATTAAATTAAAATTATTTTTGTTTAGTTTTGTATGAAAACAATTATTAAAAAAATTATAATTTGAACGGACAGTTCTTATAAATATATACATAGGATTAAAAAATATAAAATAAAATGTTTTTAGTATTTTACTAGAATTTTTATAAAAAATAATATTTAATCATTATAAAACATAAATGAAAATTAATCTCGACAAATACGAAGGAAAGGAGTATTTATTCGAGGAAGTAGATTCCTTTAGGCATACGAATACAATAGTGTAGCCGTGCAGGTAGGCAATGCATCAGGCCGGAAAAGTAAGTAACGTGTCGTCGCATTGGTCCGTCACATCTGACGGCAGCTGAGAATGAGAAGAATGTTTCCGTTCATGCAATTGAATACGTCGTTTTTCAGTTGCTGAGGCAGAATAGTGGCTGCGAGCTTCATACACGCGTTAAAGGGTTTTGCGCGTGTGATGCACCTCCACCACATATGGTGCAGTGGCCCTTGTCAGATGGGCTCCACGACAACAGGAAATTAGAGGCTCCTGGTGATTGGGCTACTGTGTTACTGTTCATCACTCACCTGCTCTCGTTTCGATGGCAACATATGGTGTGGAACCATTGGTTCAGTTCTAACTAATTCTCCCTTCAATGTTATGTGGAGTCTTTCATCATACTGGGGTTTCGTCTTGTCGATGGGTTTTGTCTACATGGTCAGTTTTCTCCTTGCTCGGGGGATTTCCTTCCTATTCAGTGAGGTTGGTTGCAGTCGTTTGATTACAACCATTGTAGCTATGACTATGCTGAATGGATTTAGTTATGATCTCTAACCTCATTCAATCCACAACAAAGGGGAAAAAATTAAGCCAATTTTTATTCAAGGTTAAAATCTGAAAGTTAGGTCATTGGGGTAAAGGAAAATTGTTAGGACTTTTCATTCAATAATCTTTCTTGATTAAATTAACAGCATAACAGGCAGCTCATTTGGACAAAAAGTGCGTCAAGTTGACGCTGGTCAAATAGCCATCTACTACATCTGATATGGGCGGCAAAGCTAAATCAGCCAGGTGGTTTGGAATTATATTTAGGCAATATAATAGCCATTATATTTATGGTTTTTCATAGTTGTCCAATAGAGGACCTTTCCATCCTCAAAGTTGCTCCATGTGTCCTTCAAACTACAACGTTAATGGTCGTATTATTTAACACTTGTTTTTCAGGTCAAAAAATTATGATATTGATTTAAGATGGTACATAATTTAAATTATCATTAATGTTTTATGATAATTTTGTATAAAATGATGTTTGATCATTTCGTGAACGATTCGTGATATGAATAACTTTATTGCTGACATAAAACAATATTTTAATTTGAATGAGACAAAAGGAGTGTTTGCACGTGATGATAATGGGTTACGAGTTTGTGGAGATAAATTTTCATTTTTGTTTTGTGTTGATTAATACCTCATGCATGACGAGGGGTTTTGTCAGGATATAATTTGTCGTGATTTATCGTTAACCATAATGAATTGTTTCATGGTCTCTTAACATTAGGTAAAATCTACTGTCACCTGTTCCTGAAGTTTTTGCAATATCCATGGGACATATAAAAAGTACTGGTTTCATGATAAGTACTTCCATTCAGTTAAGGTCATGTAATGCCGTACTCATGATGATCTCAATGTGTTGAGTGCAATGGTATATGTCGAAGTTATGGATTAGGATTCCTCATCTCTTAACCTACTCTCATCATATCCCCACTTGAATTTTCCTTGGGTTGCTATCGCAAAAGGGATGAATAGTACCATAAAATGAAAAGATAAGAAAGATGAAAAGTGTCTTGATTGCAATCCTAGGTAATCCAACTTATTGTCTTCTCTTATTCTTATTTTTATTTTTATTTTCCATTTAATGAGAAAGAATGTTACCCACATTGTTTTTTTAAATTTTATTGCATTCTGTTCATTTTGACGATGGATAGTGTCTTGTTTGAGTCGAAGAAAATTACTCAACAATAACCAACACTTTGAGAGTTTTCCAGATATAGATGGGGAAAATGGAATATATTTGGCACTCATTTGTCAATTAATGTCTCTAAATTATTGATCGAATGATCAATACGGAAGGGATACATCTAGTGGGACTAAAAAACAAGAAAATCGACAAAAGAGATTCTTCACATGCAGAAGTTGCCAAATTAGTCTTGCTGCAGAATGGTGGGAAGTTTTGTTTTGATGGTCCATTTTGGCAGGATGGATAAATCAAATTAAAATAATTGTTATTGAACCAATACTTGAATGAATTGAATTTAATACTCAAATGCAATTCTAACGCGAACACTCGGGTGATTGTTGTAGATGAAAGTATAGATTTTCTGGCTTCCAATTGGAGTTATAGGCTTATAGTTATTTCCCCACCCTACAAAAATACAAGTATTTCAAATTAAAAAAATTTGTTAATCTCTCTTTTTGCAATTAAAATTTTTTTAGTTGTAATTACGTTGATCAATTTAAATGTTAGTTGTTTATAGTATTTATCTTTTATTTAAAAAAACAATAATTTATGACGACCAATACGTTATTTAGTCGTTAGATATTGCGACGAATTTACGTATTGGTCGCTATTAGTCTTGGCCATACCATTCTCCCTCTTCCTCATCGTTTACTCTATCATTTTCCTTCGCCTTTTTCGAAACTAATTCATTGTCATTTCCCTCTTCATTATCGTCACGAACTCCATTATCATCTTATTCTTTATTATCGTTTCCATCCGATCTTGATGCATTCATGGACGACCTCGAGCTTGAATTCGTAGGTTTCCTCTTCCTTACTCTAACTCAATTGGAACTGTAATTATCGTCTTTGGTTTTGCGAATTGGTTGACAGTTTGAGAATAACATTTTGGAACTTTTTATTTAGGGTTTAACGAATTGATTGACAGGTTGAGAATAACATTTTTGGAACTTTTTATTCGGATTTTGATTTAGGGTTTAACGAATTGATTGACAGGTTGAAAGTAGCATCTTGAATTCGAAGTCTGGGATCGACAATTCATTTTTTTGGACCACTAAATTGTGTAGCAGTCAAAGAAGAAGTAAATTTTGCTGTAATTTAGATTTGGATGAGTTGGAATTGCATGAGTTCGCTTTACTTGATAATATTTATGATCCATCGAAGTTGTTATACAAACTGAATATTTTAAGCTATGATAATATCTACCCTAAAAGATTATTGTTTTATTTGATTCATTTCATTGTTATGACAGAAAATTTTTGATGTGACAGGTTATATCTGCTTGTGTATTGGTATCAGAGCTTATTTGATACGCGATTTAAGTCATCATAGTTGGCTATCTATAGAGAAAATTCAGGTGTTTTGTTAAGGATGTGAAGTTATTTTTCGGTATATTTTTGGTGCTAACGTTGGTGACAAAAGTTTAAATTAGTAGCAAAAATCATGATGAAGATATTATTTTAGTTGTAAAAATTGCGATCAAAAGATCAATTTAATTGCAAAAAATTACGACCAAAATATCAATTTAGTAGCAATTTGGTCTTCGTCGCAAAACTCATAGCATTTGTTTCATCTTCGTTTAACGATCAACATCAAGAATTTTGTAGTAGAATTGGCACTACAAAAAAAAAAAAAAAAAAGGAAGTTCAGGAAGCTTGATAAGTTTTTTAGTCGTTAAAGAAGGGAAGCTGGTCGCAAAAGAACACGAGTGGCTAAACAACGACTCAAAACAATGCTCATAGAAAGCTTACTCTCTAACTGAAATTGACGATCAATTTTCATTTTTTTCGCTTAATGATAAAATGAAGTCAGTCAAAATTTGTTGGAAATAATCTAAAAAATCAATTCGTTGTAATTTTAATAGGACGAAGGAAATACAATATAATACTAGTACCATATTATTTTAAAAGAAAATACTATCTATGAAAATAAGGTAAGATTCATAAGAATATATTATGAAGTCATCAAAAGTAATATAAAAGGAAAACATCTTGTCAAATATTTTAATATAATCGTCGAATATGTTCTTAAGCTATATTGAACCATAAAATAAAAAAAAGACCTGGACATTTTTTCAAACAAATCAAATCTTATGTTTTAAATTTACAACGATGTAATTTACATTATTTACCTCTTTTTTTTTTCAATATTGTTTTATTTTCTTAAAAAACTTAATCCCTTGTTTTTAAGTCGCCCCAAGCTGTCCAAGGCAACACCAAGACGTCCGTCTTGCTCCAAAAGTCAAGGTGAGAGCAAGTCAAACAAGATTTTGGGCGCCTGGATGCCGATGCCTTGACAACTATGTATTGTTTGATCAAGTGACCAGGAGATTGTGGACAATATATACCAAGTTTTTACCTCGATATTATTATTGATAGATTGTTTTCTGGTGGTTGTAAAGAATGTTTAATCTTTGATCATATGTTTAGGACAACTCAGATGTGAGTACTGAAAACGAGCAGAGATGCGAGGTTAGGTTAGGTGTGTGAGGGTGACCAACTAGTCGGCTTCTTCTCCTCTTTGTTCAACGACAACCCGCCGGCCTCTGCGATAACGTATGGCCCTGAGAGGCCAAATTCTAAACTTTAATTGGACAAACAGTGATACTAGTAAGAGTCTTTTTTATGTAGTTGAGGCCAACATGACTTTGGGCTTTGTTAGACTAACCTTTTGGTAGTCTAGCAGCATAGATTGGACCCAAAGTCTCATGTGAGCGTGAGGCTTTTTAGGGTACCTATCCTTTTGGGTTCATATAAGGTCTAGCTATATTGTACCAGGTTGCTTGAAAGAAGGCAAACAAAATAATAGGGACATTGCTTTCATTAGTTAGGTTAACATGAACATCAATAATGTAATTTGATGATAAACCTCATTAAATTCCTCAAGTGAGGAAACCACGTCCTACCGGACCTAAGTGGAATACATACATGAACTGGGTCCAACTGTTAACACAAAAGCCTAAGCTGATGGGTTATGGGTTCCTTCATATATATATTCTACTCTTTCTGTTTCTCCATAGTTGATGTGGGTAAACCTGTTCACACATATCCTCAACATAAAGTTCCCGATGAGCGAACATCAAAGAGATTGTCGTTAGCACTCTCTCTCGGGAGTAAGGTGTTACTCCCTCGGTCCTTGAAAAGAGTGCACGTTATAGAATAGACTACTTAATTGGCAGTTTGATGGATTCGATTAATCTATTTACCATCAGTTTCTTGATTCAGTTGGTTTCTATTTATCGATTTCGATAACGATTCAATAATGAATTCGACCTTCCTTTTAAGTTTTTTTTTCCTGATCTCCAAGGATGCAAGACCCTAGGAACGGTCGGAGACTGGATCGCACTTGTAGCAAGGTAGCCGTGCTTGTAGGATCACTGAGAAGAATTCATTCTTAAGTGCTTTTTTAGCTCTATTTATCTATGAATTATACCACTGGCATAGTCAAAGCAGCAGCTGCTCTACTGCCGACTTGGCAATCTTCGTCCTGCTTAACTCTGACCGTTATTTTTGTTAGATAAATATGACTTGTGTGATGCATGGATAGTTTCAGGATCTAGATAGCCCTGTAAAACAATGTATATGGCGAACCGAGCATCTCTCAATCTTTTTCTGATTCGTCACACACATTGCATTCTTTTCGGGATGCAGGGACAAAAAAAATGGCAGTTTCCGTAGCATGATCATTTGCTTCAATTTGTTTCTAAGTTCTTGGTTTTGTTGTTCTTTGCTTATGGATAAAGTCGTTTGCATGATCTCTTTCATTTCTTACTGATGCTTTAATCTGTTGTTCTGCAGGTCAGTGCGATGGTGAAGGACGACTATGACCCACACTAAGAATTTTGACATGGCTTGTACTCCAAAACCATGTACAGTGACGAGGTTGGCCAGCTTTCTTGGTTCAATGCCGGGTAAGTGTTAATGTAGGTATTGGTCTTGTGATGTGTGTCGGGATTGGTTTGGATCATTGATATCAAACAGCCGCTAAGACACTCAAGAGGAAGCTCTTCTACGGAACTCTCAGCATTGATGCTGATTACTATTAAGTATTACTCCCTTCGTCCTAATGAAATTGCAACGGGTTGACTGACATGCATATTTATGTGTGTGTTGAATTTAAAAGAAATGTTCAATTTGTCTTAATGAGTGTGAGAGAGAAAGATAAGGAAAAAAAGAAAAAAAAATCGCGGTGGATGGATTGATATGATATAAAATAGGGATAGTTTGATATTTTTGTATGAAAAAATTTGATAAATAAGGAAAGCTTGTAATTTGAATGGGACAAAAAAAGTGTTGTAATTTGAATGAAACGAAGGGAGTAGTAGCTAATATGGTGGAGAGTGTCTATTGGCATGATCTTCTGCGGAGCTCTTTGAGAGCTCAAATCTGATACAGAGAGCTCACAAGTGCATACATAGATATGGTAAAGATAGTAATGCATTTAGCATCGGAAGGGTCGTGTTTCTTTTGGATCTGAATACAGTGTATTCCATGGATCAAGTGCTGGGGTTCTAATTAGTTTCGCTACTCAATAGTATGCCGCTCTAATTTTTCACATATAAAAGGACCTTTTCTTTCTCTGTGAATGGTGAGGTGTGAGACAAGCAACTTTGTGCAACAATGGAGCAATCGAAAGTTTCTAAATTTATGTTGTTCCTTTAAGATTTGTTTTCCCTAGTGGATTACAGAGAATAAGGTCTTTGTGGGTTTTGAGCATGGTAAGAAGTAGATCAGCTCGAGTTTGTGATATTTTGTTAGCCATTGGTTAGATCTAAAAATGCTGAAGTGTTCAAGGTTATGGTATCCCTAAGATACATTCCAGTGAGAATAGTAAACTTAAAAGGTGATTTGGTATGATGTTAGGACCACGTCATTTGATTTCGATACTTGATGGCGCCTTGATCGTTTGAATACTCGGTGACGGAATCCCGTAGCATATACAAATAGGGATACATTACAGATAAATGTGCTTAGTTTGGGGTGATAGTTGGAAACATCTGTAGAAGTGATTGTCGCATGCAGAAGATGAGATTGGCTGTGTCATCACAGGATAAGAAATTTTGCTACTATTAAGTATGTTACATGAAGAACAGCTGAGTGATCAAAACGTCTTCCTTGTTCAGGGAGCATTTCTAAGAGACAAGTCTCATTTATATGCAAGTAGTTACTTATGAATGCTTAGATTACCTGGTTAGGCATTGTGGTTTGTCGCATTCTTTTGAAAGGTGTTTCAGGGCTTATTAATGTTCGTTTCAATTCGAGGCAAGGTGCTGAAGTATTGGTCTTGTTTGATTTCCTGTGCTTGAGATATAATCATAGTTATCGTTCAGTGAGATATAAAGATGTGCTGGAGGATGTGGAGGGATTTTTCGGGTGATGTATGTGCATCTCTGAGTTCTGTGGTTATTCCTGCAGTTCGGTTTCTCTTATGACTAAAACCTATTACCCACCCTTATCAAGTGCTGTATATTAATAATCTAGCCGAAGGCCCGAAGCATGAATTGCTTGATTACTTCCGTATTGTTCTTTGGTGGTGTTACTTTACTATTGTAACTGGAATGCTTGAACGCTAAGATATGCTTTGATTTCCTTTGTCTCTTGGCTAGCTTAGTTTTCGCTCCAGTTTCCCTAACTGATGTGGATTATGATATTTTTGGCAGCTCTGGGTGTAAAGATTGAGATCCTCACAGTTGTGGATGAGTATGATGGGGTTTTCAGGAGGCTGTAATTATCTTGTAACATTGAGTATTAAAAGCAACGTTGCCCTGCGCGATCCCTGCTTCTGATCTGCAGGTTTGGTTGTGATAAACAACATGTAAGTTTTTCAATGTTCATCTTTGTCCTTAGTTGCAAATGGTTATTTTGCTCTGATTTTCTTCATCTTTTCCCTTTTAGCAAGTATTTCTGTTAATCCAAAGAATTTAACGATTCAATTTTATCACCTAGAGGTTCTAGGTGGTAAATTTTATCAAAAGGCAATTACTAGTTCCTGTGAACAAGTCATTTGCTGCAGGAATTAATATTATAGAGCTTGCTATCATAGTGCAATTTACTGATTGGTTGCCAAGTCGGTCTCTTATCATGGTTTAGTCGGTCCATTTGTAGTCAGGATTCAAATCTTAATAAAATTCTCGCGGCTTAAACCCATCTATGCCTTCTTTGTAGTCAAGATACATGACACAGTTCTGAGATCTCTTTCCATATGATAAGAGTAGTATCGCGATATGCCGAGTGTGTCATCGCAGCCAAAATGCTTTAAAGCACATCTCATGAGTGCTGTTCTAAGTTATGTTCTACTTGGTCCCAACACGAAAAGCTATGTCCTTGCACTTGCACACATTACTTCGAATTGCGAATTCGAAGCAAGACATGCCTCGTGGGGGTTGAGGTCGTGCTTGTGTCGCAACTAGTTGTTATCAACAATGATTATAGCATCGATTTTGTTGTGGTTGGAGGTGAGCTCGAAGTAGCCATAGCCCTGAGTTGCTTTCTGAGTGATGCGAAAAAGCTTCCGCCCGTTCTCATGTAGGTGGATTCGACAATCCCTTGTCATGATTCAGGCTTAAAATCTCGTGACAGGTGGTCGGTCTTGTAGATCTTTTCTGTCTATATGGCTCGGTGATGGATGCACATTATGATAGGTCATAACATCTATAGATCACATTATGAATCGTTTCGCGTCTTCAGAAAGTCACTCAATGTGGCTTACAAAGTGTTTGGCCCGTTTTAAACTGTCATCTGTTATTTTTTCATCAACTTGAGCAGTTTTGTATGTTGATCGCATATCGTTTGCTTTTGCATCCACACTAACAGTTTATACGACGGGTAGATTCATGGCATATGCTATTGCCGTCTAGTTCACCTAGCAGGTTTTCCTTTTCTGTAGTTTGCTAGGATCTGTTTGGTTAAGCACTTCAGCTTATAAAAGTACGGCAAATTCGGCAAAAATACTCCAAAACTTGTAGAACAAGTACTACTCCAAGCAAACCTGATAAACAGGACCTCAGTTATTAGCCTAAGCGCTAGTTACAGGATGGTATTTGGTGACGATGATACTGAGGAAGGAATGTATTAGTCTATCCGCTTGTGTAATAACGTATGGGATAAAAAGAAATATTGGTTATAGAGATTTGAGTTTTTTTAATTGATATGATAGTGATAAACTAGTATGAGATATATTTATCAAAGATATATATATATATATATATTTTATCTATGTATATTATTAAGATATCAATCATGGATTTAATAGATATTTCTATTAAATCTTTATCTCTTTTTTTCAACGAAAACATATCTTCTGACCAGTATTTTATTAAATTAATCTTTTTTTAATCTAACTATTAATTGTATTTATTTTCTTAATAATTAATATTTAATCATAACCATTGGATTAAAAGTTGGACGGATAAGATTAAAAGATCTCAATTGAAGACAAAAAGGCCTCTATTTGCTTAATATATCGTATAGATTTTCTCTATCTCAGATAAATTACAATACATTATTAAAAATAAATGTTTCACATAAATTATATTCTATAATTGAAAGTTGAATTGGAAAACATATAGATTGTCGTCGATGATTATAGATTGTCGTCGTTGAATTAATCTATATGGATATCTCACATAAATTATTAATAGATCTTTCGAGTTCTTATCTAGTATAATGTTTTCTAAATTGACAATTTTATAATGTGTAAAAATTCATAATACTTCTACTTTATATCATATCATCTTCTTCATCATTGTTTCTTTTCTTTCCTCCTACTCACAATTATTACTTACTTTTACTCATCCATAAGGAATTTTTCCTATTACAAAAAAATCAATAATTTCATTAATAATTATATCAATTCAATTTTTCATAATTTATCTTGGACGAAATGAATTCTTCATAATGATCCAAAAGTTATAATAGCATATAAAAAAGGGTTTTGTGTTCCTGCTGTGAGGGGGAGGAAGGAATCAACAGATTAGTTTTCACCATAAAAAAAACTCAAAAAGATTTAAAATTTGAAAAAAAGAAGAAGAAAACAAACTAAAATATAAATAATTATTCAAAACAAACTAGTGGTGGGAAATCCTTTCCGCGTTCCTTCACTTTTGCGTGTATCAGGATTTTTTTTCCCTATAAAAAAACATTTAAACAATTAAGAAAATTATTTCATTCGTTTTATTCATATTTCAAGAACTTGGATTTTGTTTTTATCGAGATAAAGTTTAATTTTTGATGTATGATGATCAAATATTATTTTTTATAAATTTATTATGTAATATTAATGATAATTTAATTTACTTATTTTAACCAAATTTGTGTTGTAGGACCATAACAAAATACTTATTTATTAAGAAAATAATATTTTTCAATATACATATTGAATAATATTATTTTCATGATCTTGGAAGTTAAATTGGAAAATAAAAATAATACTATTTTCATCTCATAATTTTTATAATTTTTATGTATTTTGAATTATTATATATATATATGAATATAATATTTTATTTTCATTTCAAATCATACAACTTATACGTTTGATTGTCATACATAACTTTTTTAGTATACTATTTGTTCGAAATACATAATTTATATAATCACTGATATTTTATGATAAATTTATGAAAAATTATATTTGACATGATATTAGTTAAATTTTATCTCAATATTGAAGAAAAAATCGAAATATCATAAAATGAATGAATGAAAAAAGTATAACACAAATTGCATTTGGTCATCAATATCAAAAGCTAGTACTGTATAAACCATGAAGCTGGTGGACCCTTCTAGTGAAGACCCTTCCAGTGAAAGCAAGGAAATGAAGAATCTGGATTATAAGTTGTGGCTAGAGGTATCACGGTGGCCCACAGGGAAATTGCTGTTTTTGGGGACCTTTGGTTTTGTGGTCGGAACCCATTTTTGGTATGTCCATTAATTTTGCTTCGTCATGCTTGGTCATATTTTAATCGTCATTTTGAAAATGAAATGAAAGTTCGTTATTCTTATTGGGGTATTATTCGCGATTAAGTGTAGAATACTTTTTCATTTATCTCTTCGTTATAATCATACAATGTATCGAATACCGATAGTTGTGACTTATAAGAGCATTGGGGGCGATACATGATTGACGATAAACAAATATACGGAGTACAAGTTTCAAAAGATAATCAGTTTAGATGCTTTTAATCAGTAGTGGTTGATGTGACAATATGCTACTGCTTTGTCGCAGGTTGATTCATTGTGCAAGTGATAATTTTTCTGATTATCATGCTGATGGAAAAATCGATCACAACGAAAATTATTCAGTATTTTTCTCTCATTATGTATTAAAATAAAATAAATAAATAATCTAATAAATAAAATGTACATCAAGATTTTTACGTGGAACATTCTCTAAAAATAAAATCAGGATAATTTTTTAGGAATTTCTTCTTTTTCAAGAAAAAAAAACCGATAAAATATATTCCTTCTTATTTATATTATGGATCATATTTTTTATTCAAGTTATTTCAAACTATAATCAATATATCATATTTAATAATATTTTCATATTAAAAATATTAAAATAAATTCTGCTACAATACATCCATCATTTTTTTTTTCTTTTTTTTTCTTTTTTTTTTTTTCTTTTCGTTTCTCATCCTTCCAGACCATAAGGCATCAACACATCCAAAGGGCTGTGAATGAAAGCATATTTTTCTGACGGATCGACTTATGCAGTCGGAAAGTTTCCAATGGAAGAATCCTTTTTCGTCGCAATTATATTTCTTCGATGGTCTTCGTGATCCGTCACAAATTTTCTACGGATTTTAAAGAGTCATCATTAATTTTTTACGGATTTGAGAGAGCTGTCACTATTTTCTAACGGATTTGAGAGGCCATCACTAAACAGTTTTATCATAAATCGATTCCAAAATCGATTGATTCCCAAATTAAGGCTTCTGTCACAAACCCTTCTCACCTCGCCGTCGCAGCCTCGCCACCTCGCCATCGGAGCATCACCGTCTCGCCATCGAAGCCCCGCCATCCCAACGTCGCAAGGTCGCACGTCATCGCTTGTCGTCGTCGCAGCCTCGCCGTCCCAACGTCGTCATCGTAGGTCGTCGTCGCAGCCTCGTCATCTCAATGTCGCAAGGTCGTCATCACATATATTTCTTATGTTCTTTGATTTCAAGTTTGATATATCTTTGACGTTTGCACATCGATTTACTTGTAATTTCAGCTTGTTTATCCAACGTCACATCATTTGATTCCAATTAGGAAGTAGTAATTAGCTTGTTTATTCCCTACAGGTATAGGGGTTTAGGGTTGAAAAAGTGCTTGACCATTTTTTTTCTTTCGGCAAGATAGCAATGAACATTTTTCCTGTTACGTGTTAAAATTAGATGTGCAGATTATCCTCTTACATTCTTACTTTTTGACTCAAGTTTGTGTCTATATCTTAACTTCTCAGATCAGGTTTCGTGAGTTGCGCAAGGCATACAGCCAAATATTTCTAGAGGTGCACTTTCTCTTGAGCTTGTATGTTGAAGCATGAAATATGTATTAAATGCTAATATCCAGTATTGTTCCATCTAATGGTGCTGCATCTGCCCAAATACATCCAGATGAGACAGGAAATCGTATGCTCAGTTGGTTTTATCGCCAGGTGGTTTATGATATATATTTCATACATCTATTTATATTTATATTTTTATATTTTTATCTTGTATGTCTCTTAAGTATTGCAGAATCCATCGTTCAATAGATATGTTGGTAATCATATAAGAGCTTATTTCGATGTACAACACGATGGCCTTTAAGGAGGTGCCGCCGTACACCAATGATCGATGGCGGGGTGATTTTTAGTTATAATTTTTTTTTTTATCTTTTATTCACTTTGTACCTAACTATTATTCTCCTAAATGTATGATATTTGTAGCATGCTTATAGATGAGATTCATCTAACGCGGCCACATTAAGGCGAAAGTGGGAGCATTGCATCACTAACATATGATATTGAAGAAGTGCAAGGTTGGAATGAGGGTTTTCTGGCTTGGGACTGGTTTAAGTACACGCGGATATAAGAAGCAAAATTTGGAAGTGTACATGCTTTAATCAGGGATGGAGGTGAGCAATATATTATTACGAGTATACGCTTTGTCGCATGTTGAATCACCGTCGAAATGATAAATTTCTAGATTATCGCTTTAGAAGTGATGAGCTCAATAAAGTAGTCAATGTTGGATAGTTTATTGTGCATGAATCGCGTATTGTGATAACCTTTTTTATCAAGATTATCCGGATTTTGAATGATTTGATCATGAACTAGTGGTTAGCCATTAACCTTTAACCTATGTGATGAACAATCAAGAGATAGAGATTTGATATGGTTCGAGTATAATACGCCCATACCTCTGGAATGATATCTTATCAATATAAAATCTTCATATGTCGATTATATTGTTTTTTCTAACCCCTCTAATGTGACCTGTTGTTTCTACTCAATCACGTGACCTCATTGAAAAATTCGACTTCTATGGCACAAAATATCGTGAACATCACATGGGTGTAAGATGTTTTAGCATGCAATTTCAGGTACACAAAAAATATCTCGCACACTTGACCCAAAACGAAACAAAAATACCTCATCAGGCAACACTACAACTTTTGCACATTCATTATCGAAAACAATACATACCGAAAAACATAACACCTCTCCGCACCAAAACGACGCGTTTAGGTTCCCGTGAGGTCGCCTACATGTGATCACTACCCACTCTGACACCACACCAGCCGTCCGATTAATAAATAACACGGCACCAGATCACTCCACGTGTGAGACAAAATTCAAGATGGACGAAATGACGTTTTTGCCCTTACCGTTTCATCGGCGTACACCATAAATCCACAGCTGTGGCGGTGATGTGCGCTGCTGACTCATAGAAAACATTTTTTCACAAAAACATTCTCTCAACACACAAAACAAAAACACCAGAAAACAACGAAAGCAAAAGCAAAGAAATCGTGAAAAGGCGAAGCTGTGTTGATCGAATCAATAATCGAATCCACATATGTTTCCGAATCCAAAAGCACAAGGATTCACCTTCGATTCGTCGGGAATCGCGCTGCCGGGGATGAATCCGATGATTCCTGCGGCATCGGCGGGGACGAGTGGTGGTGCGGCGGCGGCGGCGCTGGAGGATGCGAGCAAGAAGGTGAGGAAGCCGTACACGATTACGAAATCGAGGGAGAGCTGGAGCGACGAGGAGCATGATAAGTTCATCGAGGCTCTTCAATTGTGAGTAATCGATCGATTGGTTTTCTTTTGTTTTAGTGATTTCGTTGCTTGATTGATTATTCTGGTTGTTATCATTTGAGTTGTTCCAATCGAGAATTTCGGCTTTATTCGTGATGCTTTGTTAGGGTTTTTTATGGTTAAGTTGATGGAGTAGTGCGTTTTCTGCATTGCGCTGTGATTCGATTTCGTCTAGGGTTTGGGGGAATTTGGCTGTAGGATATTTTTCTGTGAGTTGAATGTCTCCTCGTGATTGGATCGCGTCTCGGTGGTTTATATGGGGCTGATTGATGTAATAAGTTTTTAATTTACTGGATTATGGTTGGAAATTGGGTTGTTGATAGAATAGGTATGAGCAGGTTGGTGTATTTGATGTAGCGGCATGAAGCAGCAATATGTTATTCGTTAGGAATCACTACATGTTCGGAGGGGGAACGGATATGGTTAAAGTTGCTAAGAGTTGAGTTACTAGCTATGAGTTTTATGGCAATGATCAAATCTCTCTTTACTTCAATGCAGAAATGAAGAAAAACTTCTAGTTCGGATTGCCTTATGGCTCAGCTGCCATCACTTGTTTTAGTTCTAGCTGGATCTGAGCTAACCATTGCGAAGGCAGAGTTCTCTATAATTTGTTAAACTCGACTGGAATCTGATACCTCCATGATCTATGGCCCAAAATTTTGTGTTTCAGAGTCTTTTTTATTTTATTTTATACTGTTTCTTGTTTCTCCCCTGCAAAGAGCACCTTCTAGAATTCTAGCTTCCAACTGTGCAGTCTCAAGATGGATTTTGTGAGAGCTATGTTATTCTATTTTGTCGTATTATTAAGGGGAGAAGATATTATAGAGGTTAGGAATGGAAGACGGTTTATGCGGTGATGTCGGCTGATTTAGGACCAGGAATGAAATCTTTCTACATTGTAATGCAGCCTAGAAGAAGTCCTGATCATCTGAATGTGTTCAAGGCTGATGAGTTGCCCAAGTGTAGTTCGAATTGGACGGAGTTGCAACAGCTAGTCTGACTTTTGTCAGGCTTCTGAGCTTATTGGTGGAAGGTGTCATTGAAGATAACACTTACCAAACCTAACAAATAGGCAACTGAGCCAGCATCCTAGGCATTTAAATGCTTAATGTATGATCAGTACCTAATTGGCCTGCAACATTGTTGATTTTGTGACTTGCCAGTAACGTTTGCCTATGAAGATGCTAAAAGTTCCATATGGCTTCAGATATATCTTGATTACATGCTGCTTGCTGTTGTCTGAATATTTCCTTGGATTGCTTCTTAATATTTCCATGTTGTTATTGTTCGTTTATGGGTGTTAACAGCTGCAGAGAGATGCACATCAGCATGTTTGCTACTTGTTTTAATCTTTCCTTCTTCTTTTTCTCTGCGTGTCAGATTCGATAGGGATTGGAAGAAGATTGGAGCATTTGTTGGTTCCAAGACAGTAATCCAGGTAAGAGAAAAATGTATTGACAAAAAATATGCTCCATTTTAGGGTTAGCATCTCGAGCTCTCCTTAGCTGCATGGTCTCAGAGTGAAATTAGTTGAAGACTTGAAGTGCCTATTTTGTGGATTCTTCCTCTGGGGAAATGATTGGCTCAGTCCCAAACGCGAATGAGAATAGTAATTTCCATCTTTTTACATAATAATTATCCATGGTCAATAAAAGTAAAAATCAGAACTAGCATTTCCTATTTGGAAGAAGAGACTTCCACCCTGCTATGAAATGGAGTGAACCCATTTCTTTTAGGTTTCTTAAGGACAACTATCATATAAAATGAACTTGTGTGAATACTGATGTGAATGCCCGCTGCAGATACGAAGCCATGCCCAAAAGTACTTCCTAAAAGTTCAGAAGAATGGATCAAATGAATGTGTACCACCACCACGGCCTAAGAGAAAAGCTGCTCATCCATATCCACAGAAGGCTCCAAAGAGTGGTAAGACTTGAACTAGGATGTATTTTGCTTCTTGTTCCTTCTTCTACTATGTTCTCCGATATATATACTTTTGTCGCAGGATTACCAGTTGTTTCTCCTTCCAAGTTGTCGATCCAGGCTGCATCTACTCTTTTGGATCCGGGATACATGTATGGTTCGGATTCTTCTTCATTAATGATAAGTTCAGTGATGAGTGTGCCTGCATCGACACGGGGGTATACTCCGGTTGGACCAGTCAGTTCATTGGACTCGAGAAAAGGTTAGTTATTTTATCTTGTTTTTGTATTCCGTATTCAAATATTATCTCAGGGAACTAACCAAGTACGTCTAATACATATTGTTTGTGTTTCACAGATGATGCAGCAACTCTGGTACGCATGACTAATCCTAATTATTGCTGCAGTTGTAGCAATGAAATGTTTGTTGATGGAACTAATGAACTCGGGAATCTTGTTTTGCCAATCAAAGGTAGCTCCTTAACCTTGATTTATTAGATATTTAACCTCAATATAAGTGTGTATGCATTGCAAACATATCTGTTCTCTGTTGTCATCTCTGCAATTCCAGATTGCTGCTATTATACTCATTCTCATTCGTTCTTTGGCATGAAAAAATTTGCAAGCGTGTTTGCGTTCCCTACTATGTTGTGTTATTGACATGATTTTCTCTGTTGCAGTTATGCCGGATTTTGCTCAAGTTTATAGATTCATCGGCAGTGTGTTCGACCCGAATGCAACCAACCACTTGCAGACGTTAAAGAAAATGGAGCCTATAGACATTGAAACTGTATGTGTTTTTTTTTTTTCCTATGCATTACGATTCTCATATAAGCTCTTGCTTGCTACTGGTCAGCTCTAGCTCACATTTGCTAGCTTTCCTTGGCTGGGTTTCATTTGACACAGGTGGTGTTGCTGATGAGGAACCTTGCGGTGAATCTTATCATTCCTGATTTCGAGGATCATGTAAGTCCTCTTCTGAAGATTTAGGCAATGCGTACAATTTTCTAATAACATGACAACATACACGATTATGAGGTTTGCCAGCACTGCCTTTGGGGGAGTCTTTTCAAAGTGTCACTTAATGATTGGTCAATGATGACACATAAAAAGCAAGTGAATATACTATTCTTGTACTCATTAATTGATTTGTAATGGTGATGCCTATTTTCTTATTGCTTTGTGCAGAGGAGATTGTTGTCATCATATGACGTAGAGACAGGGAAGGTCAGGTCTTGCAGTCCGCCAATGTATACCTATGATAACCCGAACACGACCATCCCTGCTGTATGATATATTTGCACAACTTTAGAAATTCCGTCTCCTTAGGTTTGTAAACTATTCTTCATCACATGTCATGACCTTTCTATGTTCTTGTTATACTGTCTCAGCCAGCCATAGTTTGAATCATTGGCAGGTCAATCGGTATTGTCATCCTGTATTTGTGGTGGACAACCTCGAAGACCTTCATCCGTGCTGTATCGGGGCTGTGGCTTTAAGTCTTCACTCTTCAGATATCTTCATTCTGGCGAATGCTGTCACATGAGTTCTAGAATCTGAATCTTTCTAGATGAGGTCTCTTGGTCTCGTTTGTGAGGCTTTGACTGTAACATACTGGGTTTTGTAAAATAGGAATAGCGCGTGTATATGTAGCTGGTCAGTTTGCTTGTGTATTAGCAGTAATGGTTCTTGTAAGGTCAAATGTAATAAGAGACGTTCATGATTATCATGATGTCAAACAGAGTTGGAAATGTGATAACCTATCTGTGGTTAGTTTGAGTGACAAAGAATGGGATCTCTTAAACTAGAGATTTTTAACCTTTTCAAAGAAACTAGAGATTTTGAATACCATTTCTATAGATGAGATATTCTTTATTTTTATTTTTTGGCGGAACCCTATAGATGAGATAATAGAAAATGAGAGCTTTCATCTTTATTGTATAAGAGCAACCATAGCGGTTGTTTTTTTTTTTTTTTTTCCGGTTTTTCTCGTGCAAAACTCCTGTTATGGAAATCAATTGATCAAAATGGGTCACTATGGTGAAAAGAATTCATCATCAAAATTGAAGAAGCTCTCATTGATACTCTCCTGTACTGTTAGGCGTTGAGACCGTCAATTCCTTTTTCCTTTTTGTTTAATCCCATCCAAAATTATTTTTCCTTTTATCCCCTTTTCAACCCTCTCAATATGATCAATTGTATCCATTAAATCATCAAGTATGTCTATAGCCGAAGGGAATGGAAGAATAATAAATACAAGAATGAATATTTGACTCGAAGAAGATACTTGAAGATTTAGACATGTTTCTTGATCACGTTTGTTGTGATATTTTATCCACGCTTAGATCTTTGGTTGATTCTCTTATTTTTTTTCTAGTTTGTTACTTTGTTCCATAACCCTTATAAATAATACCATGGAATTGCATTCTATCAGATATTAAAGTTTGAATGAATAAGAATATTATTATGTGATTTCTCTCCTTGATTTCTTCCCTCCCAAATTCTTCTCTTCTTCCTCTAATCTATTCTAAATCCTCATTTCTCTTCTGTAAATCTATTCTAAATCCTCATTTCTCTTCTGTAAATCTATCCTAAATCCCTTTTCTCTTCTCTCGTACTACATCAAACTGCCTGATAATCAATAGTAGAATTTGTAAGTTAGGACCTGTATCATGTTGATGAACCTAGCATACCAAAAGTTCAAAAAAGGGTTGGACATGAATGTATTGTTCTTGGCAGATTCCAAAGCTGGAGAAGATTGTGGTGAACTGCGGAATGGGCGATGCTTCACAGAATAAAAAAGGGTTGGAGTCTGTGATAGGAGAATTGGCACGCATTATGGGGAAGAAGCCGGTGAGGACTAAGACAAAGAATGTCGTTGCAAATTCCAAGATCAGGGAAGGACAGACTGTTGGGTTCATGATCATTCTCCGAAAGAATGTGAACCTTGACGCCTTCATATCTTGTTATCCGGTTGCAATTTGGGTTTTACAATTTAACCTATGTCGAATTAGCTGTTATACGGATGTGCCTTTCTTTCTTTGCATTATCTAGTGGATAGCTCATATTGATATGCTACAAATATGTGAATTCAAGTGCTAGTTTGAATTCAAATGCAGCGCATTTGCCAACTGCATCTTCTTTTCTTCACCATTTTTCAGTACTTGAGGTGAATCGTATGGAGGCACACTGGTTGTGTTCCGTATGTTTTACTCCATGCGGTAGTATGATAGGATGTTGAATTTCTCATTTCCGAGGACTATGAATCACTCACATCCTAATCATTGGATGATTGATTCATGTAGGCCGTTTTTTCGCTAGCGGAATTGGGTGCGAAAGCTCATGAGCTTTTTCAGAAAGTTATATACTTGGATGAGAAGAATGCTCTCAAGGAGCATGAATTCATGCAACTTCGAATTTTTTCCTTGTTTATATCAAGGCATTGTTGTATCATGTCTGATTTTGTCTGGTTATGGTGATTGATTATCCAGCTCATGTATTCATTCCTGGACCGGCTAATAAACTTGGCGCTTCCTCGAGTGAGAGACCTCCAAGGCGTCAATCCCAACAGTTTTGATGGGAACGGGAACTTCAGTATGGGTTTCGGTGAGCAGAGTGTGTCCCCGGAGATCAGTTATGATGCCTTCGGTACTCAGAGGGGGATGGATTTCTGCATATCGACAACCACAAGAACAGATAAAGAAGCATACAGGCTTTTGACCCTGATGGGTATGCCATTCAAAGAGGGCACCACTGGTCCGACTGTCGCGCCCAAGAAGAAGAAGAAACGGTTTGACGACCCAAAAAAAGGGAAGGGCGGGGGGTAGAGCTCCTGTACTTTTGAACACGAGTTTTCTTATTCGCTGTAGTTTCCCTGTGTATCATGTCGATGTAATGTGTGTGTTTTTTTACTGAGAGGGGAATGCGACGACGAGCTGTATGAAGAATATGAGTTCTGTGCAAGGAGAAAAACCTTGTTATTGAGGATTGTTTCCTTATATTACCTTCGATCTATTTGTATTATGTTAGAATACATAAACCTAACAGCCGCCATGACTGTCGTCTTTTACAAAGTAGAGAGACTAGGTTTACATCACTGAGCTTTCATTCCTATCACATCAAAAACCCTAAAATGTCTATATATAGTCTCGGACTGGGCTTCGAATTGGGTCTTGAATTGATTTCGGGCTGTACTCATGGCTCGGGCCTTTTTTCCTTCTTTTTAACATACTACAAATATGCAACTACTTTGAGTGGATTGTGCCGCCGATAGCTGTCTGGTGTGAGTTGAGGCTCAAGCTCAATCTGACTATATATGTGAGAATTCGTTTAAAATAATCCAAACATTGGCAAACTAATTTGCGTTTATTCGTGTTCCATGCATACTGGAGCCAACTGACATGAGTGATATCTTCTCGATGAAATTATCCTTCTGTGCACATTGTCAATCATAAAAGTTTTCTCATGTTCGAAACAAAAATATTGTCATCCAAACATACAATGATCAATACCGATTGATAAAATATTCCCTCCGACCACCAAAAAAAAGTAATAAGATAAAGAAAAACCACTATTCAATATGTGTATTAAATGAACTTTGGTCGTATAATTGACAATACTCAATCATCCAGTAATTATTATTACAATATATATTTCATGATAAATTTATATAAAAAATATTTTATCGTTTCGTGATGTCGGTCAAAATTTGACGCGACAAACCCATCAATCAATAGGTTATATTCCCTTTGACACACAATATAAAACATGCAACAATTTGACTTTCACGATGGAAACTTTAACTTGCGTTATAAAACTATTAAATATTATTTATCGAAAACTTATCATAAAATATTAAGATAATTCAAATTATGTATCAATAACATAATTTTATTTCGTCATGTATAAATTAAACAAAATTTTTCACAATACAATACCGGTTGAATATGGGGAAAAAAATCCAAGCTTCGATCATGTCAATCGCACTCTACCAAGCAAAGGTAGGAGACAATAACGACGGCACTCGCACTCTGCCATGTCAATCGCAGCAGCAGCATCCATGGCGAAACCATGGACTTCGATCTTCGCATCTCATCAGCTCCCCGACCTCTCATCCCCTTCATCAACCTCATCTTCCGCCTCCGTCTCCGCCGCCGCATCTCGCCGCCGGGACCTCGTTTTCGTCGTCAATCCCGGAGGTTTTCCCCTTTATGTCTATCTGTGTCATTGTTTATGCAGAATTTTAGGGTTTTGATTGGGTTTGGAATTGTTGATTGGATGTTCTATTGATAGAGGAATGATAACTACCGTCACTGATGGCTTTTGTGAATTCAAGTGATGTTTGCACGTGGATTTATGTGATTTAAACAACTTTGTCTCCATTTATGGATCTTTTTGTGTATCTCAGTTCACACATGATTTGGTGATCACTATCCTAAAAGTAATTTGAAGAGAGAGAGCAGAAAAGTGAGTGCATAGTCAACTGTATGTATGTTCCTCTTGGTTAATGATGATTTTGTGTTGATTAGGGGCGAATGGGAAGACGGGGAAGGAGTGGAAGAAGTTGTTGCCGTATTTGAGGTTTCGCCTTGGCAATGCCTATAATGTGAGGTTTTGTTCTCCTCTGTGTCGAAGCATTGCTATTTGATTGTCTCATTGGTATTTGTTGTTATCGGTTGTCTGGCACTTCACTTGTGGCTTATAAATCAGTCAAGCTGGCTTATACGCGTTTCATGAAGTCTGGTTGTTAGTCAGAAAGTGTGTGTAAGCACTTTGGTAATTTATTTTTGGTGGACTGTTGGAGATGTAATAAATCATGCTTATGACCCGGAAACCAGCCTGATCATAAGTAATGGGAAATGTATATTGTCATCGTCAGTTCTTGTATACAACTTGTTGAGTATTTCTTGGTGCCTTTTTAAGTAAAAATCATTTTCTTTCTGTAAGTATCTTCTTCTTCTTCTTCTTTGATTAAGATTTCTGGAATATCTAGTCAAGTCATAAGCATGCATAATCTCTTTCTTTATTCATCATTGGTGTTTATGGGTTGTGCTATCCTGTTCTATCTGGCTAAGTCATCTCGAGATATGTCCCTAATATGGTTAAAGTTTCCTCCATATACATGTTGGGTTCCTAGTGTTACCCCTTGTGCATTCCTATGGCGACTCCTATGGTATTGAAGCTTGTTGTTTGCATGATGAACTAGGTATGCGAGTCCCTCACTTCTGGTCCTAGCCATGCAATTCATATTACAAGAGAGGTATGATTTTGAGTGATATCTCAAATTACTACATCAATCTAATTGAACAGTGTTTTTCGTTTTAAGTGTAACTTGTTTCCATTTGTGAGACCAGTGTTGACTTTTTCAGGCCATCAGGGAGGGTGCTGATGCAGTGGTTGCTGTGGGGGGCGATGGTACACTCCATGAGGTATGAGCATTCTAATTCAAATGATATTGGCACAATCTTCATGCTAGTCAAATGAGGCAGCTAGTTTTTTGGTGCAAATGTTAGTAGCCAGTTGCAACATTCATCAATGTCCTATAAGTTCTCTGTGGATGTTTATTGTTTTTGCTATTTTCCCTTGTAGTATATGGGATTTAATTGGTTGCATTTATCATGAAAGCCATAACGTGGGATACCAAATTCTACAAGTGCTTCTTGAAAAGATGCTACTTGATGTAAATGTGTCATTATTTGATAAGGGTTATAGAAAGCAGAAAAATATCTGGTAGATCAACATGATGGTTTTTTTTTCTCCATAGTTTGTCCGAGGGCTTGAAGTTTCTGAATTCTGCTCCAGATGTAACTTTTTGTAACCAATTAATTTACCTTTTTTGGGCTCAGGATCAGAAATCTTAACTGAAAAAGCAAGATCAATAATTCAATAGCCTTCGATCCTTTTCTTATGCGCTTGACTGTAAACTAATTGTATGGTTCGCTTATAATATTTACAGCTATGTCATTCCATTGCTTATATATGTGACAGGTGGTGAATGGATTCTTTTGGAATGGAGAGCTTGTTTCTAAACAAAATGAGAAAGCTACTCGCACAACAGCTCTTGGTGTAAGGGTTACTGCTGGCACCAGATGCTCTTTTTGATAAAACTCTCTCTGGTCTTGGCCTGGCTACAACTTTTGTTTCTGCTTATTTTTATTCTGATATCCGAGGGATAAATTAACATCCTCTATGTATTCTGCAGCTTATACCGCTGGGCACGGGTTCTGATTTTGCTAGAACGTTTGGCTGGTTAGTATATTTCATGCTTCGTTATAGTTTGTGAAACATTTTTACTTCATGCATTCTTATCAAGCACCTATTTCCTTCAGGAAGAATGATCCGCAAGAAGCAATTGAACGCATTGCTAAAGGTGACTTGACTCCATGATGTTATACATGTGAATTTTGCATTTTTTTTTTCTCCTTCAATGATGCAAAAGGAGCTTCTTTTTTTTTTGTCGTTCATATGGTTCATATTTTCACTGGCATGCAGTGTGTTTGTCCACTCGTAATCAACAAGGATAGCTAGTCATTTAGATCAATGGTATTTGTTAACTGTAATCTGAACCATTGATCTTTGAGTGGTAGCCTGTGTAAGGTGTTAGTCCATGTATCTATAGCTAATACTCCTAGTCAAAGTTCTTTACAGGTATGAGGTCATGGATTGATATCGGAGTTATCGCAGACAATAGTGGAGAAGCTCATTACTTCATAAATGTTGCTGATATTCACTTGTAAGTTTATAAAATCTTGAGTGCTCCGGAGTTAACAATTGGAAAAACCTATATTGTTTACCCATCTTTCGTGCTCTTTTCTTTCTACAGGAGTGCTAAGGCTGGTTTTTATGCTGCCAGATATAAAAGGTTTGGAAAATTATGTTATGTCATAGGTACTTTGCAAGCTTTCATGGGGCACTCTAACCAGGATCTTAGGATCAAGGTGAGTGCAGTTTTAGATATTCTCTAAACTATTGTTTTGTTTGTCTGATTTTGGTGAAGATTGGAGTTTGAAAGTTACTTCTGCTTTGTTCTTCATTATATTCCACATCGTTCATGAGCTGATAATGGATGGATAAAAAGTGTAAGAACTCGTTGACTTGAAATTAGTCAATCTCAAGTGTTCAGTTAAGATGGTTAATTCAGTTCCATAGTTTCTATAGGTTGTAAAATTTGCAGCAAAGAGTTCGGTTTCTGTGAAGATGTGGAAATTAATGAAATTTCCCATTGAAGTGATGGAATTCAGTTTTCTTTTAACTTGCTTGCATATCTAGGTTGATGATGGTGAATGGGAAATATGCCCTCAAGTGACGGCCCTTTCCATTGGAAATGCGAAATACTTTGGAGGGGGAATGAAGATATGCCCTAATGCCAAGCCTTCGAGTGGAAATTTTGAGGTAATAGGCTAACAGCTATATTCAGCTCATTTTAGCACTCATATACTTTCTGTATAGTGTTGATAATCTCATCTTGTTCGTAGTAGAATTCATTGAACGGTAGCCCAAATTGCCTGGAGCAATTTCTTTTGTCACCCGACTTTCATCATCTGAGTGATGCAGTGCTATTGAGTTTTGGCTGTGAACATTATATGCACAAATGATGAAGGGCCATATGACCTGTGCTTATTTAAGCCGAAACTGACACCTGCCCATCATCAAAATTAAAGCTCAAAATTGAAGATTTACTGGTCCAGTATGTTGTTCAAGTGGAGATTGTTCTTGTTTTTATTTGAACAATTTGACTTGATATTTTTGTTATGAAATCTGCTATGATGCAAGGGTATGATTTATCTAACAAAACATTTCAAAAGGCTAAACAAAGTAACTGCATCACATCGCATGGTTTATTTAGAGTGGTGAAGTATTTTCACATCATCTCTAATGACATGATATTTAACTAACACCATCTACATAACATGGCACAATCTGCATCTGTAGTTATTATTCACGACATTGTGTGCGTTGGCAAGTTAGCAGTCAATTTGCAGCTGTGGTGTGAAGTTAGGAACATTCATCCTGTTGAAGACGCCTGTGATTTTTTCCTTTTGTCATTTACGCAGCAGTATGGCAACCTTAGAGGAGCCTTTGTTCGAAGAACTATAAACTGCAACAGTGTCTGGGACAATATGGGCGTTGTCGGAAGTTCCATATTTTACACTGATTTAGTGATTTTCATCTGGGATGATGCAGGTTGTGATTCTTCAAGACTTCAAGTGGTACGATTTCATACTCAACTTACTCAAGCTTTACAATGGGACTCATCTTTCCCTTAAAAATACTATTTCCAGAAGGTATATGATCCACATCCATCTTTGCTCTTCATTTCTTTACTGCTGGTTGTTCGTGTCTGGGTCGGGAGGGGCCTAGAAGGGAGTTTAAACCAAAAACTTATGTGCTAATAGTATATATATTTGGCCGAGATTAATATTTCAATCCAGAGGTCTGAGTTGATCAATTATGATTGAGCTTGTCCATTTCGCACATTTCCTGGTAATGGGGAATATCATGGATCAAACCGAGCCGGTCTTCGAACTTCATCCGCTACAACATGTATCCTACAGATACATAATTACATTTGAACCTTTGCAAGAACAAAAGTTCATTGCTCCCATAATTTGAACCATAACCATTGAAACAGTGCTTGGACCCTGAACAGTTGAGCTACCATCGAAGTTGCTAGTTTCTCGTTTGACTTCTACTTCAGCTGTTAGGAATACCATATCATCTGATAGCCTTGTAATGAACTGCTGCCTGTTATTCTAGGGCAACTTCAATTTTGGTAGAGGAACTGGAAGCCAGTGGCGGTATCTATGTGCAATCAGATGGGGAGTTCCTGGGTTTCCTTCCTCGAAAGTTTTGTATCTTACCCGGAGCCATCCAGATGCTAATATGAACTGCTAGATTTCCTCCTGCGATTTGATGCGCTGCTAATCTACTTGGTAATTCTGCTTGATAAACGATGGTGAGTATGTCAAAAGGTTTCCAGTACACGGGGATTAGTAACCAGCCAAAGGTCCAGAGATAGAGCGGAAAGGTTACTGAGGAAGCGTGTAGCTCAGTTGTTTATCACAACTTGTAAACCTTCACCTGCCTGGCTCTTTGGACAAAAGTTCCGTTTCAGTTGTACATTTTTCTTAGTTCTCTTTGCAGGGGTTGGTTCTTGTTATGCCGGAGTGAGTAATCATGGTTTATGCTGTGAAAACGGTCAGTTTTCGTTCAAGTTAGATGGGTTATTGTGTTGATTAGTACCATTTTCTTGTCACAAATTTTTGTAGATGACTCGTTCTGTGACAATCTTATAAAGATCGTATTTCCTGTGCCTTTGTGAATGCTCTTTTTGACTATTTTATGGTCACCACATCTACTTCAGAACGTTTCATCACATTCTTGCCGTATGCAAGAATGGAATGTTTCAATTCCGGAGATTGATACACAAAAAAGATTTGACTCTGATTACAAACTGAGGCTTATATCACTCCCTGCCTCCCTATATACTAATATTTGAAATTTTGTGTTATTTATTCCCACTGTATCATAATTTTGTGTGTTATTCATCTTCATGTACAAATGAATTTAGATTTATCTTTTTCTTTTTCAACTTTAATTTTAACCACATAGTATTTTTCTTTTTATCTATTTTAATTCTTAATCACATATTACTTTTCTAATATGGATATGTTATAAACAATTTGGGATGGACTGATTAGACAAAAAATTATAAAAAATTTTGAAACGGAAAAAATAACATACATTTCAAAGTTTTTTGTTTTTTATTTTAATGATCTAAAAAAATTATATTAAGTCGACAAGAACCCACAAGACGTTGAACTCTCCCACGCTTGTTTTGCTTTCTTTATCCACACCGGACGAACTCAAAACCAACTTAAAGAATATCAAGCTCCCAACTACTTATGATAAAGGGATAATTAATTTTTCCACAACTCAGCAATGTCCATCATACATAGGAGCAGACGAAACAAATCATGAACTTTTCCACCTATCTGCCTAATACTGTAAAACTATCACAACCCAGCCTCATACTTCTATACAACAGTAAGAGGAAACAAACAAGCCCTTTCCTGCAATATTCCTGCTGCGATCAAAATTGAACTTCTGCACATTATGGCTTTTGTTGTATAGTGCAAAGAGGAAGATTGTGCAATGTGAATTGAAACTTCAGGGGGGTCGAAATCATTGAAGCAGAAGAAAAAACATAGAGCAGTCTTATTTAATTGTCTCGGATGAAGGATTTCATCGAGTTCCGACGCAGGATTGTTGTCTATAAAAGTCACGGGCATCAATTGGAGCAAAGCAATGCAGGGGAGAGCCAAGAGTCATCAAAAGGAGTCTGAGGAATAAACACGGATTTATGATTGGATATCTTCTTATTAAAATGTTTATCTTATTACAATAATATTTGGGATAAATTCTTTTATAACATATTTGTTGGTTGTCCAATGACGTAATCCCAGCAACGGGTAAATCATGCAAATCTTTATATGTTGTGTCATATTTATTTTTTATCATTTGTCTCATTATTTTTTTCTAACATTAATTGTGCCAAATCATGGGAACCACACCCGTGTATTCTCAGCACAGTGGTATCAAAGCTTTTGTGCTCAATATGTTCGTAAAATAATTGCTAGAAAAGTGAAATGAAGAAAGTGACGACGGCAAGTTCGAGGTGCAATGGTTTGATGGAAAAAAAACAATTTTGAGTCATGAAAAATGAAGGTTCATGACTTGTTGGTCAACTTGGACAATACAAACCCTTACTCGGGAAAGAAAGAGGGCAGAGAAAATGTCCGAGGATGATTGGATGGAGATGGACATGAAAGTGGTTTTCATTATCCGTTTGTGTCTATCTGACGAGATCATGTTCAATATAAAGGGCGAGAAGGCGACGGTCGGGTTATAGACTCGGTTAGAGAGCTTGTATCAAGTTAAGTCCATCGTGAATCGGATTCTTCTGAAGATGAGGTTTTACTTTAACTATGAAGGATGATACCAAAGTCTCGGATCATTTGAACAAGTTCAATGATATAATTAGTTTACTGAAAAGTATTGACGTATGTCTCGAGGATGAGGACAAGACGGTGACTTTGTTGTATATTTTATTCGACAGCTGTGACAGATTAGTCATGGCATTGAGTTGCTCTAAGGAAGATAAACTGAAGTTAGATGATATGAAAGCTGCATTAATGAGTACTGAAATCCGAAGGAAGGCGTCATTCGAACGTCCAGCTCATGACGAGATTCTCTCTCTTTTCGGGCGCCCCAGGGGAAATTCATCATCGAGGGGCCGTTCAAAAAGGCAGAGCGATGAACGTGAATGTTGACGTTGTGGTAAGAAAGGACACATCAAAAGGAACTATCGCATTGTTAAAGCCGATGCCCCTAGTTCTACAAGCAACATCCACGAAGATAAAAAGGAGTCCATGGTAGAAATCATTTACGGTGTTGAGGTATACTTTGTTGATGGGAGTTTCGATTCTCATGAAGATTGAATTCTCGACAATAATGCTACGAATCACATGTTTTTATTTCGTTCATGGTTCTCATCCTATAAGCTGTGTGACGGGAAGGTTGTGATGGGCAATAATTCGGCCATTAAGGTACAGGGGCTGGGCACTGTTCGTGTTAGGATGTATGATGGGATCGTGAGAACACTTGAAAATATGAAGCACATGTTAGCAATCGGAAAAAATATGATCTCATTGTTTAGGCTGGATCAAAGAGGATGCTGTTTCACTCTTGAAAGGTAGATGCATCAATATTACCAAGGATGCGCTTATGTTAATGAAAGGAGCTCGAGTAGGTAACTTATATAAATTGATAGGACTCACGGTGATTGACAACGTGGTGACAAATGCTGAAGTAAGAAAAATTATTCAGTAAAAGGTGTGTTTCAGGCACAACGATTGGAAAGTTTCATTCTAAAAAAAACAAGATAGCGATTCTAATGGAGACCGATGGAGATTGTCCAACACCTTCTAATCTTAAACAAAATTGATTTTTTGGGTGGGGTTAATCAACAATTGATGGTTTTAAAATCAGGTAGAATTTGTTGGTATATTGATGGGCCTATATTTGGTTAAAGAATGAAAAAATGGTTGCATTTATGACTTTTGTTGCATAATGTAAAGAGGAAAACTATGGAATTTGAATTTCAACTTGAGGGAGCCAAAATCATTAAAGTAGAAGAAAAAACATGGAGCAACTTTTATTTGATTGTGTCAGTTCCGATGCAGGATTATTGTCTACAAAAGGCACGGGTATCAATCGGAGGAAAGGAGTTTTAAAGAATTTTAGGGATAAACACGGGTTTGTGTTTGGATATCTTTTTATTAAAAAATTATTCGGTTATAATAAATTTTAGGGGTTATCCTAAATATTTATAATATCTTTTTTGATAGGTGTGAGTTGTTAGTGTCATAAAATTAATTACAAAAAGATAAATTCTGTTATAACAATATTCACATGAATAATGAAAATATTCTCAGAAAAAGATGAACTACGTAAATCTTCGTATATAGTGTCATATTTAATTTCTACCATTTATCTTATTATTTTTCTAATATTATTTATATCAAGTATCGACGATACGACCTGTCTATTCCCAACATCTTCCCATATATATAATATGCATTGCAGCCTAAGCTTAGCCATGACCAAACCCAACATTTCTCTACTAAAAGGGCATTCAAAAAACAAATGATCCCTGACTCCATACCCTCTCTACATAATACACAACCGTTCTCCGCAATGACATCATGCTTATACAACCTAGCTCGAGTTTCTATCTTTGCATGCTAACAGAAATAAAGATATGTGTCCCATATCAATTTTTCGATTCCTTGGAATTTTTTTCCCCATTCCGTCCTACAAAAGTTCTTGTACCGATTCTCGGTTCGTCGATCCGGTTAAAGTCGATATTTCAATCCATTTGATACACCTTCAAGTAATAAACTAAATTAAAGATCTTTTAATAATATTTGTTCTTTCAATATTGTGATTGATATTTTTTGTTTCATATGGTTGATGATTTAATTTCTTAACATTAAGTTTGACAAAATATTATTTTAGAGTCTTTTGATATTTATTGCTTTTACTTTCGTCTTTGTGTATCATTCATGTTCCGAATTTTATAATTACATTGTTCAGTTCATTTAATGCTACTAAAAAAATATAAGATCTAACCTTTTTTTTTTATATAAGTGCAAAACTTATTTCTTTCTTTCTTGATGTTAGTTAATTTTGATAATGAACATCGATACCTAGGAGAAAGGAGACTTAATGTTGAAACAACCACAAAAATAGTAACTTATAACATAAAACTCCCAAGATTCAAAGCCTTATCATATATACTCGATACATACTTAAATATGACACACTATTAATATGCACTTGAATATATAAGTTTACAAATAATTTTATAAAAAAACATATCATGCACTAAACTCAAATATAAAATTTATTTAGCTATCCGTTTCGGTTTGAAACAATCGGTATGATTCTTGAAAAAAAATTCGCAGCATATCGAAAATTCAATTCCTTTAAATTGCTCATCCCGTCCCGTCTGGATCGGTACTATGTCGATATAGTTCGGTTCTTATCGATTCCAGTTCGGTTCGGGCGGTCCAGGAACATTTTGCACACCCTAACCTGAGAGATTATTCCTTGACATGATATCTGAACGGGTAATGAGTCTTTTATCATAAATTTGAAATTAAGAAAAAATTATTCGATCTTAATAAAATTACAATCGATTCATTTGGTACGATAATTTATATGTGTGATGAATTTAGGAAAAATGATCAAATTTTCCTTTGAATTTTGTGAGTAAGAAGAGTGAGAAATAGAAAAACAATGAAGGAAGTAGTGTGATGAGTTGATATGATACTCTCTCCTTTTTAAAATATGCGTAACATTTCATTTCGTTGCACTATTCAAAACGCATCTTGAAGAGATTCGTTCTACGTCTTAACGATATCATCGATCCAAGATTGAAGTACATAACTTAAACTATCATTTAATGTTTCATGGAAATTTTATGAAAGATAATGTTTGATCGTCCCGCAATGCAAGCCAAAATATCTTTCGACAAACCCTCAAGTCAAACCGTTATATTTTATTATAGGACGGAGGGAGTATAAAGTAAAAAGTATATATGTTTTGATATTTTTTTAGGCAAAAAATTTTCAAATAAGATAATGTGACAATATTTATAAAACATTTGTCCCAACTCTCAAGTCGAACTTGCGTGGGACATATTTCATTTGTTTCATTAAAATTATAATATTAATTTAAATAAGTAATAAAATTATTCATGTTATCCACGGGACGATCAAATATCATTTTTTATAAAATTATCGTGAGATAATGATAACTTAAGTTATTTATTATAATCTTGAGTTAATTACATAATTTTTTCATATCATTAAAACGAATAATAATTTTTTTATATCGTTAAAACAATTAATAAAATTTCATAAAATATATATAATATAATATATCATTATAATTTGTACGGAGGGGAAGGAGTATAACAAACGCGAACGAAGACCTCCATCGCAACTACCACCATCCTTCCACACACACCACACAACACATAGTCACTAGTCCATTTCATTCCACTCGTCGACGAGAAATAATCCTCCACGAAACACCCCACCACATTCCCCTACTCCCTCAATCAATCCCAATCAATCTCCACCATTCATCTCAACCTCTCAACTAATCCTCACCACACATATCGTCCAAAATATCCCACTCGGTTTCCCCTTTTCCATTCGCTGAAGCATTCAACACCTAATCGACTCATCTCATCATTTAATTATTCGTATTATTATTTTTATTTATTTAAAAAGGAAAAGTCGTACTTTTCATTTCTCAACTAGCAATCGTCGACAAATACGACTCGCGTTCGAGCAATTTGCATTCCGCTGAAAGTCTTATCTTCTCTTTCTCTCTCTAGACGAGCTCTCGAGTTTCTTTCTGTAAGGTACGGATTCTCTTCTCTTCTTGCTCCATTTGCTGTTGTTGATTGTTGAGCTAGGGTCTCGATTTTTGTTTTTCTCGTTGATTGATGCGTTTCTTTTTTTGTTGTTTAATCGGTTTATTTGGTCGAATTCGGTAATTTGTTGATGGCTTTGGTGTTGATTGTTGATCTAGGGTTTCGATTTCTGTTATTATGCTAGTTGATATTTGATGGTTGGGATTTTATGTATTTAAGGTTTGTGGATTTGTGGTGTTTTGGATTGGATCGATGAGTTCTAGGGTTTAATTTGATAGATGAGGTGTTAGTTGTGGTGAATCGAGGGTTATGTGTTGGATCTGTGCGTTGACCATTAGGTTGACTGATTGTTTGATGAGTCTTTGGCTTGGAAATTGATGGTTTTGTTTTGGAGTAGATCTGATGATGCTGGATCTGGAGAGAAAAGTGTTGTTTCTCGTGTTGAGGCGGTGATTTGTGATTATAGTTGTCGTGGTTCGAAAAGAAAGTTTGACGGAGTTGATCTGTGGTTGATATAGATAATTTGTAGTACATCTCTGTAAGCTGTGATAAGGCTAGAACTCGAGGTAGTCTGTCCGAGCTTTTATCTATGTGGAGAAATTTGAGGAATGCGACACGGTTAAGGATACAAGAATAGCACGGTACTTGTCATCTGTAATTAGTTCTTCTGTCTTGGATTGTTGGGCGATCATTGATGAGATGTGAAGGAGTTCGATTAATTGGATGTTAGCTGCATGATTATTATATTTGATGATAGCGTAAGGATACTCGATGTGAAATCAAAACTATTAGAAGCTTGTGGGAAACTTTTGGTGAGAAGTATGAAGATCTATGAAAATTCTTGTTATCCTGTTTCAGCTTGACTACTAGAAAATTTTTTCCCCCTTCAAAAAAAGTAGTTTATTTCTTAGCATAGATACGTTTTTGTATGGTCTATAACTTCATATGCTTTTGTTGATTATATGGCCATCTTCGATAATATGTTAGTCTTCTCATGTTCTGCGTAATTCATTTCTTGTACATGAATATGCATAGTTAAGCCTTGGGTGGGATCTCAATCTGGTTGAGAATGAGTATCGTAAACTTTCTTGTATCAATTTTTGCTGAATTTTTACTTGTTCCTAATGCAGCTATATTGAAGTAATGAGCCGAACACATGATCCCCACAGATCTTCTTTCCCTTTCGGAAATCCATTTAAGATGATGCTCCCCAAAGGTTCCTATATGTCTCCTAAACATCTTGCGGCGTTGGAGAAGTTTGAGGACACTTTGACAACTAGGTTTAAGAAACTCAAGCCAAAGGACAGTAGTGAAATCCTTAGCTTGCCGTATATGATAATGTGTCTTCAGTTATCTTCCGAGACTTACAATGACATAACATCTTTCATTACTGCTCTTGAGTTACCCGTATGTGGTTGGGACAACCAGTGGATAAATGTTTACTTGGACAATAGCGTAAAGCTGCTGGATATTTCAATCGCATTTAGCTCCGAGATCTCTCGATTGAGCCAGGGCCAGCTCTTGCTCAAATACAGCCTGCACAACCTGAATGACAGCAGCTCAGTGGATACGGAGAAGGCTCTGTCTTCACTCGACTCATGGAGGCAGCACATTAGTTCCAAGAACCCAAGAATCGAGAGCTGTTTCTCTTTGATCGACAAACTTGTGGAGTTGCTTCACTTGCCCAAGGTGAAGAACTCTCCCAAAGGAAAGATTTTGATGCGCGCCTTGTATGGTGTCAAGGTTCAAACGCTGTTTGTATGCAGCGTTTTTGTTGCTGCTTTTACCGGATGCTCTAAGAAGTTAGTTGATTTGGGTGTGCCCAAGGAACATATTTGGGCTTCTGCCTTCATGGATCTCCAGTCTTCTATAAACGGGGAGATCGGGCATTTGGTATCCAATGGACGCAACATTATAGTGAAAGAGCTGGAAGCTGTTGATATGGGTGCCAAGAATTTGTTCTCTATGCTTGAGAATGGTGGTGAGGCCATCGTGTCCAAAGAACTGCAGACAACAGTCAGTGAAGTGAAGACTAATGCCGAGACACTCTCGACTGGTCTGGACGGCCTAGCAAAGGAGGTTGACAGTTTCTTCCAAATCGTGATGAGTGGCCGTGATGCTCTGCTTTCCAACCTCAGAGTCGGCAACGACCTGTCGTCCCCCAAGTCTTCACCGAAATTCAAATCGGAGCTGTTGGTGAGATAAACCGCAATATCATTCCATGTAATATCTTCTTTGTTGAGTGTTGGTTGTAGCTTGCCTCAAAATGTATATGGGGTATGTTGTAATATGTAATATGTAGATGTAACATCTTACCAGCGAGTGAGTGTTGCATCATCTTTATCTTTTTTTATTTTCTTCTTTCTTTTTCTTTTGGGCGGTTGCATGGTGGTTGCTGCTGCAAGACCATATCAATTTAATAGTAACGTCAATCGATATGTATAATTCTGGAAATGTTTGCTGCTTGAAATCCTTGCACTTTACTACGAATGATGCGTTCCTGGTGGTGTGTGCAGCATCTTCGCTCGGATTCAACCAGGTAACCATGTCCCGAATAGCAGAGACATGGATAAAACCATCTTTTGTTGCCACGATGTTGAAGGGGAAGTGGTTCCTGAACTATTGATTTCCGAGGCATGCGTTTGCTTCTGAGGTGCCTCTCTGAGTTCCTTTATTTTTTCAGTTACTTCCGTTTAGGCAGATGTATTCATTTCTTCCTGACCGTGTTTGTTCCTTCGATGTGGCTGGCTGCTCATATCACGCTGTTGGCGGAGCAGTTTAGTCCTCTATCAAATGAAATATCCATCATGGACATTGAGGCAATACTTTTTGCCATCATTTATGAGCGGGATTGCTTGCTTTCTCAGGAATCTGTTGTCTTGAAGAGTCTAAAACCTCGTGAGCATATCATGCGATTGCCATGTTTCTGTCAGCAGCACGGCTTTCATGACCTGATCGGAAGAGACACCGCGCGTATTTTCACACTTCTTGCATAAAAAACCTGACCAGGGACAGCGTTGAGAGCATCAAAGTAAGGGAAGATGTTGACGAAGACAGATTGCTATAACCTTAGCCCTTACTCTTTTCCTGATATCTGGCTTGGTTGAGTCTGCAGTTTTTCCCCCAGCTAATGGTCCTAGCTCTGGGGTCAGCATCGGGTGGGGAGGTTGCTGGCCATGGGACGATCATGTGATCAGAGTTGGTCCTAAGCCATCGGACTGGGCTACTGGATGGTTGGCAATGGGGCTGTCGATTAAGCATTGGGTGCCGGCCATACATCTGGTCAAGTACTGGAGGTGAAGGTTACCCATATACACCTCCTGGACGGGTGTATAATCCGGCTAAGCTTTTCTGCCCATGATGTGCTTCCCACGGGATGCCTGTACCTCCCGCCTCCAGGAGTTGGATTTCCTACAGGACAAACAAACAACTTCAGACGACAGTGCCAAGCCGGACGGACCTGGAAAACATGCTTGATGTGAAGATTTCAATGTTGGATTTTATCTCTACTATCCAAATATAATTAAAGTTTACAATATTTGACATAAAATTATATAATTTTAAGTGTATTTTTTTTTGGGTTTATTGATTATTACAGTAGTGTTTGGAAACAAAAATACTGAAATTAATATTGATTATAAAACATCATAAGTCGAAGGATCTACGAAATAAAACACCATTGATTATGAAGTTTTACTCCTTATTTTTATTTAGCAATTTTCCCTTTTGAAAAAGATGTTCCCTCTTCTTGTCATGCTTGGCTTATGTTTCGTATGTTGATGTAATTGCTGGTATATTGTAATGAGAGTCTCCATAAGTCTTGTCATGAAGTCGTGTCACTGAGAACCTCCGCACTCGATGATGCGGAGGGTAAGTATGGCCGAGGGCTAGGTCACCCAAGATTTTTGAATTTCCTTTATATTTATATATATGTTATTTTTTTTATCTTATAATATCGCTCTGACTATTTCTGATCCTTGTAATGACATTTTTGATATCGTTTCTTTGATCACAGCAATAATAACATCACAAATATAAACATATGGATGATTATTAGCTCCTATGACTCGAATACACATTAATTTTCGAGCCAGATTGTTATCTGCTATATTCAAATAAGTTTGAGGTTCTCGTAGCTCGCTTGATACCGGATAAAGCAAATCTTGGCTTTTGTTTCTCTTGTGATGGATCTGGAAGGGGTGGGACATGTCAAGTATCAGCTACTGGATATACAATTCTATTTCGATAGTTATTTTCCATTTCAGTTGGAAATGCAGTCTATATAAAAAAAATTTAATGTTTTATAATTATTGTAATCCTATTAAAAAAATTTTATATAAAAAAATATAAAATCAATCAAATTCTATTATAATACACACATTATCTTCTCTTTCAACTGATATAGTAAATCTCAATATTATAAAAAAAATATTCTTTTCTTTATCAAATTTCATAAAAAAATTCATCACATATAAAATCTCGTATCGATCAAATTAGCATTTATTATGGGACGTAGGGAATATATTATTTGATCAAATGTTATAGGTCATCTCCTCAAATATGAAATTATGAAATTAAATGATTATATAATTGAGATTCTCATACTCAAGTATTGATAAATTGATAAGCCTTATGCTCATACGTCCTTAGTTCCATTCAAATTATAAAGATTTGATTCGATACGATAATTTATATATGTGTTGAATTAATAAGGAATAATAATTTTGTCCTTGTGAGTGTGTGAGATAAAAAAAAGTGAGGATAAAAAGAAGGATAAATGATGGTTGATGAGTTGATATGATATAAAATAAAGATATTTTGATACTTGTTCCGTCCCATTCAAATTATACGGTTTGACCACGATAATTAATGTGTATGTTGAATTAATAAGAAATGATAATTTTGTTCTTGTGAGTGTGGAATAAAGAAATGAGGAAAAAAAGAAAGAGAAATGGTAATGAAAAAAATTAATGTGATATAAAATAGAGATATTTTGATATTTTTGCATGAAAAAAATTGTTCAATATGAAAATATTATAATTTGAATAAAACATCCTAAAAATATATTATAATTTGAATGAGACGTTTCAAAAAATATATTATGATTTGAATAAAATGGAAAGAATATTATTGATATCCATGACAAAAATAAAAAAGTAGGTTATACAACAAAAGATGGGATGATTATATTTATGCTCTAGAATTATTCATTGTTATGGATATAAATTGCTTTATATATTGATTCAACTATCAAGAAGTTTACCTCTATGAAAAAACGTTAGATCAAAATATATTTTTTTCTCTTTATTTCTCAAGCTAACTATATTGTCTATAAGTTTCCAAGTTTGTAATTTCGGCGCACCCGGGGAGAATATTCTGGCTTCCTCCCTGAATCTAATGGTGCTTTATATATAACACTAAATGGTCGAGCCCTATTCAACGTAACATCTATTGCTTTATGTGCTTTTAACATGAACCACAAACATACTCTAGTTCTTTTGATCATAGATCAATCTCGCTAAACATTAAGCAGGGCGGATGAATTTTCTTTTGTCTCATATATTTCTTCAGTAAGATCATACATGTTCAATTCAAAGTTCCATTAGGATTATTCTAACAAATCAAAAACAAATAGAGTGTGTTTGTTTTGGGTATGAAACTTGATCGGATTAATAGTCTCGATATTATTTCTTATCCGCTATTTGTTTGTAATGGGATCAATTTCTTAAAATTGGATCCAATGCCTAAATCCATCTAAGTAACAGAAGATAAGGTTAAATTGGATTATTTTCTATACAAGCATTACTAGTCCTGGCACTAATTATCTCATTCTTCCTCTCCCATTATTAGTCCTCATAAACGAGATTAAATTAGTTAGGTAGGATAATTAATCTCTCATCCTATAAATCTTAAAATCGAAAGCAAATATGAAATCAGCTATCTTCTCCATTCCAAAAATAAAAAATAAAAAAATTACAATATTTTTTTAAGCAATTATGTCATAAATGAAAGATTTTAAGTTTAAATTACTCATGTATTTTTATTATTTGTTATTTTTATATCACATGATCATATTTTATTATCATTTTTGTTTATCTTTTATATATTAAATTTAATTGTTTTTTTTAATATAATGTAAATGGTGAGTCGGTTTTTTTTTTTTTTTGGAACAGAAAATATTAAAAAGATTGATAGTTCTAATCCACCTATCCAATTTGAAAACAAACGCGCCAGTGGAAGATTGATTCAAATGCATGACTCATTCACATAATCACATCACGTCCCGTTTTCCTTAACATTTCATCAATATTTGATTCCAATAAAGAGAAGGGGTAGAAATTTAAAGGTCGTCTAAAGCATCACGGGCCATTGGCCATTTACACGTATCTTTCATTTCATCCCTAAAAAGAAACTTCCACTCGTCTCTCCTCTTTCACAGATTTCACACGCACCACTCACCCACCACACCACCGTGTCAGAGAAAAGTCCCCGTCTCATTCTACTCGCCGCCGCAGTCACCGGAGACAGTCGAGTTCTGGCATGGCGGCACACCAGCAGCAGCAGCATCAGATCAGAGGACAGCCGACGCACGGAGGCCGATACGTGCAGTACAATCTCTACGGGAATCTGTTTGAAGTTTCTCGCAAGTATGTGCCGCCTATCAGGCCCGTCGGCCGCGGCGCATACGGCATCGTATGGTGAGTATGAGCATAATTGCATTGAATTGTTTGTTTGTTTGTTTGTTGTTTATGTCTTTGATTTGGTGTTTGTGAGATTGTGGTGTTTTGATGTTGTGGATTTGTGGTGTGGTGTGTGGTTTGGGGGATTGTGGTAAGGGACGGGGATTTGAGGTTTGTGAGGTTGTTGGAGGCGGGGATTGAGGTTTCTTGGTGTGCTGATGGATGATTTTGATCTTGAATTAGACAGAATTGAATATAATACTGCTCCTCTGATGAATAGAACACACTCTGTGCTCATCTGTATTTGTAGGCAGAGACTGGGGTTTCGTGCTGTATTGATGATTTCATGATGAGTTTGACCTCTTACCGGTGGAATTGAACAATGAAGCTGTGAATCTTTCTCTGCTTCTCGATTGATGCAGTTTAAATTGTAGATTAGTGCTATGGTGTCTGGTTTGTCGAATTGTGGTGATTAGAGAAGTGGTTTTGAGATTTATTGTTTTGTTGAGGCGGTAGTGGGCATTTGATGTGGTGTGGATGATGATTTGAGATGATTTTGAGCTGTGACCTTGTTTTTCGGTGGAATTGAACAGTGCTGTGATCAATGCGGAGACTCGAGAGGAGGTTGCAATCAAGAAGGTAGGGAATGCATTCGACAATAGAATCGATGCAAAGAGGACTCTTCGCGAGATCAAGATTCTTCGCCACATGGATCACGAGAATGTGAGTTCCTATTCCGTTTCATGTTTTTGTATCCATTCCTTGTTTGGATAAATTCTAACATCCACTTTATGAACAAAAGACGTGCTGATCTTGAGCTTTCGTGAAATTTGAGAATGGGGTTGTGGTAGAAACCGACATAATGGTACAAAGTGTTTGTAGCTAATAGCTGTGTTATGGCATTGCCTTCTGCATAATGTTCAAGGGGAAGGATTGAGTATAATGAAGAAGATAGCCCGGTATATGTGCAGCAGATACAAAGCTAGGGAGTTGCTCAGCTGGAAGCCCGTTAATGATAAATGGGTTTGCTAGTCACTAATTGCCCTTCAAGTGAATGTTGTTGGATACATGATGCATCTAGCATAATTGGAGTAGGTGTACTATGGTAGCATGGTCCTCCAAGAGTCAAGTGGATAGTTTGGAAAAGGGCAAATAAGGATAATGCGAATGAGTTCTTCTAGATTGGTATCTAGTTTTCACTTTTTAGATTTGTACTTAGTTCAACTATAAGTATCTCTGGCACCCCCCCCCCCCCCCCCCCCCCCCTGAGAATGGGGTTGTGGTAGAAACCGACATAATGGTACAAAGTGTTTGTAGCTAATAGCTGTGTTATGGCATTGCCTTCTGCATAATGTTCAAGGGGAAGGATTGAGTATAATGAAGAAGATAGCCCGGTATATGTGCAGCAGATACAAAGCTAGGGAGTTGCTCAGCTGGAAGCCCGTTAATGATAAATGGGTTTGCTAGTCACTAATTGCCCTTCAAGTGAATGTTGTTGGATACATGATGCATCTAGCATAATTGGAGTAGGTGTACTATGGTAGCATGGTCCTCCAAGAGTCAAGTGGATAGTTTGGAAAAGGGCAAATAAGGATAATG